>QJPP01004751.1:0-121863 GCA_003996215.1 Jaltomata sinuosa
GAGGAACATGTGAGTCTAGGTCATGCCTTGATGGTGAAAGAGGTTTTAGCTCTACATACCTTACTCTGAGATTTTCTCTCTTACATTGTATCTTCGACGCCCTTCAAAAGACTTCTTATTTGTAACATAACATCATATGCAATATCATAAGAATCTAACCAAGAATTACAAGGAGGTCAGAAAGATGATAATAACTTACGAGCGATAAACATAAAAAATATGATAAATAAATGGTATAGTGCAGCACCTCTCTCTTTCCCCCCTTTGCAACTTAACTTATGACCTTCTATGAGGTCAATATTACACCCTCCATCCTTGACTTACATTATACAGCCCATTACATATCCCAAACAAGGTTGTAAACTTGAACTCTTGTCTTTAAAACACTGCCTCGGGATTTCTTTATCTAACAACGTAAAATGCACCTTTAAGATCATAGATTAAAGTTGGAGAGAAGTATTACAATTTATAAAGTAATAAGAAGCCTATGAACAAATAAACAATATTCTCAGTCCATTTAGGCATTTTATCAAACACTTGATGAGCGACAAGCTCGCAAGAGCCATAAAAATTATATTTTCTATATGTAACCTCCCTCCTCATTGCAGCAAGCTTACTGCCTCAATACACGACACTACACCCCTCATTTAGTCAACAACACTACCAATACAGCCCTCTACATACTCCTCTTCACCATGTATATCAATTACAATAGGCAAAACATACACTCACAGCTTCCTATCACTTTCTAGTTAGTCCTACTCATAGAATATATCTAGAACATCGAGAACAACACATAAAAGAGAGTAGGGGACAATTTCATACTTTAATTGAAGAAAGTCCATATCCTTAGAATAGTTTAACCAAGAGGGAGGATTATTTTTGTAATGACCCTTACTATCACTATGGGTGAGCTAATCATGGAGAATCCGAGTTAGAAATTTTCTGGAAATGAATTTTTAAAAATTCAGGCTAGGCTTGTCTTAGACAAAATCTGAGTGAGGTATGTTCTACGGAAATCCAGAAAGGGATTATGTCACGATCGGATTTCTCAGGTCATCATGGCACTTACAACTCCCCAGTAGGCGAACCAATTCTAGTAGCCTATAATGGTTAGTAACGGGCTACCACCTAACTAATATGCATAATATAAGCAGAAATAAGTGGAAGCAGATATATAGTAAAGACAACGTGGAAGTAACAACCTGAAATATATATACAAGGAAACTACACCAACCCCAAGACTTGGTATCGAAAGTACAAGAGCTTCTAATAGAAGGCAAGTGCTAGAAGTAACAAAATAATAAGTACAACTATCTCCGAATAAATAAAGAGTAACAGTGCCAAAAGATGAGATGTGTTCAAGCCCTGGTCGGCGGAAACTCACCCTTGTCTCGAATATCCAAATTAGCATGAGTCTCCATGCAATTAACGGCAAAAGCTCACACTAATATCTGCACCAGAAAGATATAGAAGTATAGTATGAGCATCAATTACTAAGCAGAGGGTACCCAGTAGGCATCATCGGCCGACTGAGCGCACATAGGATATAAAAATAGTAAGAAGCAGATAGAAAGAAACCAGTCACTGAAGCAATAGAGATAGCACATGGAAAATAGCAGGGATAGAAGTCAACAAGAATTACAAACATGCTATGCTAGCCGCAGAGGATATATATAACACAAATTACAGGTGAAGCAAAGAAGAACACACCTGGAGTCCTTGCAACAACAATATATATAAAGAAAGAGTTTAGAAAGATAGTGGTATACTGGTAACCTCAAGTAGAAAGGGAAAGAAGGAAAGCAAGTAAACATACTTAGGCTAGAGCCATATAACTAACGGAATCATGCTTAAAACACCATTAAAGATCGAAGAAGTTAGATAGCAATCTCACAATTACAACCCTAGGCTGGAATAAACTAAGCCATAAAGAAACGTAAACCACTAATCAACACCATGAAAAAGAGGGAGGGGGTAGGATCCGCTAACCCATAAATACTAAGAAGGCCACATAAACAGTGCCTCAACAATCTAGGAACCACTAGTCTATCAAAAATTAAATGATCTAACAATCGGAGCCTCAATAGGCTAGAACCAGCTAAACCACCAAGTACCAAAGGCCATGACAAGCTCTATTATACAAGATAAGAAATAATATCTACAAACAGTCCCAATAGCCACCCATACAATCGAGGAACACAATCAAGTGAAAATGAACCCTCCGACATCCCATACTACCAGAGCATACACTGAGAAAAAAGCAGACAAAGGTGAAATCCAAATACAATATGCATAATGATGTGATATAATGGAACCAATGATAGTAACCCATGTAATATCCTCCCCCCAGCGCTCGTAGGCCTAGTAGGAGGACCCATGGTGGGTTGTACCCGCTATACCACAACTACATAGTATACCCCTCCTCTGGCACACTGGGCTCGTAACCCTTGGTCCTAGATCGGCAGGGCCTATAAAGGTCCTAGACCACATACAGTAATGAATGTAAAATCTCAAAGTGTAGATCAATAATCAGAATTTGGTAGAATGTGCCAATAATTGAACCGGGTCTAAAAAAGTAGTAGTGATCTCAAAACCTCGTCAAAAGGTGACCAAAGTATATCCGATTCTAAATCAGTAATCAAGTCTCATTAACCCACATAAAGGGTGCCCAAAGTGTATCCGTGTTTAAATACATAGTAAAAACATGTCTAGCACTCCGGTACCGCCAAAACTAGTATCGGTATGAAAATTGGTGATAATATAATTGTAATATCCTCTTTACTCTAAGATGTTTCATAAAAATCAGTTCTAAATCCTTTTTCATAGTTAATTTACTAAAAAAAGGACCTTGAGGCTATGCAAAGTTTAGAAAATTATTTATCGTAGGCCCGAAGACAAATCAGTAGTAAAGCATGCAGAAATATCCTTTGAATAATGATATGCTCGTAAATAATAGATTATCCTAATGGCTCACAAATAATACTATCGGCCCTGCACAGGCACAATTAGCTCTACAACACAAATAACAAACCTAAGATAATATCTCGATGCCCGGGACTCATGGACATTCCCAAATATCCCACTATCTATGGTTTAGAGGCATAAGCAAAGGCCACACGGAGCCACAAGGATAATATTTCAACACTACCATGAATACTACAGACAACGCATGAAATAAATAGACAGAAAAGGCAGACAAGGTATGGGGTACCAACCTAGAAAACCAACCCAAGGATGCTAATTAATTCAGTTATAACCTATATACGCAAAGTCTTGGTACAAAAGATCATAACCTACCTATCGTCTGATGACTAGCTGCGTGAATGACGTTATCTAAGCTTGAAATGCTTCGAGAAATCCCAAATTGCAAACATACAATAAAAATAATATTCTAAAAGTTTTGTCGGGTTGAAATTCGAGTCACAAGCAGGCCCATGGGCCCCATAACCCAAAGCCATAAATGAAGGAGTGCATGATGATCACAATGATCCCTAGAGCACATGCTCAGAAAATTCGAAGAAATGGACTAGACAAAGGGGATAAAATAGCCCACCAATTAAGACAAATCAAAAAGGGAAAATGAAGAGATTTAATCGGAAATTAGCAAGGAAACTTATTATATTAAGGCTGGGAAACAACCACGAATAAATGATAATCCTTCTCAAAGAATTTGGATGAGTACAGGTGAAGAAATGGGTTTTTGGAGATGGTTTTAATGGTGGAAACGAAATGTGTTTGAAATGAATTGAAAAGGAAAAAGGTGGCCAATGTATAGGCTGTCAGCGTAGCCATGCGTATGCAGTTCGGGCGCTGCCTACGCGGCCCATACGTATGAAGTTAAGCGCACACATGTGGTGTTGTATAGGTGGCCTATGCGCACGCGGCCCAGGCGACGTGTAGGCTAAGGCCAAGCGAAGGAGGCGGTTGGCACACTATTGTGCAGACGCGGCCAAGCCGATGCATAGGCAATGGCGTGCTAGTGCCTTGACAGCAACCGGATACCAACAACAATGCCAACATGGAAAATTACTTTGACGGACCCTCGGTAACACATTTGGGTGCCTCAAACACAAACGAGTTGAGCTATTCAACTAGAAATGGCTTTCTGGATCCATAAGAATCGACAAAAATCCCATCGAAGGTGGATTTCATGAAAAGTGGGCCCTGCACCTAAAATCATCCTTTAGGCCAACAATTCCACAATAAAACCCAAGGGTAAAATTTAAGTCCGAAAGCCTCAGCACCAAAACCAATGGTCCCTCTAGCCTAAACTCGACATTCCAGAGCTAACAGCGCTGGCGAAATTTCCATTCGAGGCCGTCTTCTCCAAATATTGACCAAAGTCAACCAAACAAGCCTAACTGGACTGACAACACAAGATGAGAAAGAATTCAAAGATGAATAGCTCTCAAATCCCTACCAAAGGTCCAACTAGACCAAAGTCCATGCTTCTGAGCTAAAGGAACTATCAAAATTCAATTATGAGCATGAATACCAAGAATATTGACCAAATTCAAGGATATCCTAAGTTAAGGCTCTAAAATAGGGAAACGACCATAAAGACCAAACAAACAGCTCGGGCATCGAACTACTTGTCCCAGCAAGACATAAATGTCTTCGGGCTAGTATAGGCAAGCTCTAATAGTACTAAAATGGCAAAAAAGTGTAAATGACTGGAAGTATCATTACATCATCCACTACTAAAAGGGACTTTCATCCTCAAAAGTTAAGAATGAAGGAAACAACAGAGACTCCAACACTGTGTATACAAAGCCCGCACCACTCTCTCGAAAAACTAGGGTAGACTCCTTGACAAGACGACACCCAACAGAAATAAACCAAATGGAAAACAACTACAACCAACGAAGGCAACCAAACCTTAACTCCTTACTAGCCAAGCTAGATTCCAACCTTAAGTGAAAAACTCCTAAGGTTTATCAACCAAGCTGAACCTTAAGAAATTAAATCGAAAAGCACTCACATAACACTGAAACCAAGAGAACTAAGGCTATCAACATTCAGAACCCAAAACCTCGACACCACAACCAAGTTTACCCAGAAAGTCACCAACCAAAACCCCTAACTCCTGAACACATAGATTCGCAAATCCTTTATACTGATATGTACCCTTTTCAGTAAGATCATGAAGCTTCACACAAGTCAAACACTCGAGTCACCCTAGAAACATTAATGGACCCGCCGGAGATCCATGATTCTAACTTATACACAATCCTTGAACAGAGTCACCCTTGTACTTATATTATATCCAAGATAACAACCCATAGCATATCTCTGAAAAGAGGAGTAATTTGTCTCGACTGACCATAAACCTAAGAATGGATACCTTGGCTAAGATCAATCCCAACACCTGAACTCAACTAAATCAATCATCAAAGCTCAACTAAAACTTGCACAGCAGGGTTGGGGAAAGGCATATTTGAACATCCTGTGTCAAAAAAGAATCTCCTAACCATAGAACAAAACCAGCCTCGTTAAAATGCACCAAATCTGAATTGGCTGGAAGTGAATGAACTTGGGCAACCTGCCCAAAGACCCAAACTAAAATCAAAACCCAACAAGGTGTATGGTAAGCCTACCACAAAGTCCATATCCAACAACTAAGGTTCAAGCTCCAAAAGTACCATTGTAGCTGCACATGTAGAATACCAATCAGATTTAGGATCTCTTCACTAGTCTCAATTCAGCAAGAAGTCCACCATGTCATGAATATCAAGTCAAAACACCTCGTAGGCAAGGAAAGGACGCTTGAAGTCCATGGTTTCCACCAAGCTATTGGAAACTCCATAATCTTCCAACTCATCACCAGGCTCAAAACACTAGCTCTACTGCACTAGTACACAAACCACCAACTCTGAAAGCATTGCCACATACCATAACTCTTGGCCCACACTAGACTAGTTGGATCAACGCTAGAATCCCATACAATAGACAACCTCTTAGATAATCAACCAAATCAATACTCTATTCCTAAAGACACCAAAGGAAACCATCAATCTCAAAGTACCATCAGGAGTCAAAGTAGTCCCACCAGTCTCAACCCGCACAACATGATCAGATATAATACACCATCACTGACCCTCAAACTAACACCACTGAACCTGTCCTACTAAGGTAAAATGGACCTCGTGCTTAGAAGAACAATGCTGGGATCTGGCAAGTCTAGACTAATTAAATGGTTAGCCAAGGATGGGATGTCCAAGGCCAATAACCACTTAGAAACTGAAACTGAGAAGCTAAGATGTCCGTAATCATTGCTTTCTGGTTCAAGGATGCTGCAACTCAAGAAAAACTTCCATGAGTCACTCGATATAACCTACTAGCCTATGATTTCTGAAACCCAACTTTCATTGCTAAACATTGCCTCTATCGAACCCTTGAGTAGACTAATACGGCACCAAAAAACACTATAGAAACTGGAGTCAGCTAATAGATAAACATGTGACTTTCCCAATCCATAGATGCAACTGGGACTTGGGTCAGCCAAGGAATACACAACTAGAGCCGCAAGCCCCCAAAGGTAGTACTGGAAATGGCCACTACCTTGAACTCTCAGTAGAAGGAATATTGGACTAAAACACATCTAAGAAAATGCCGCTGCACTCTATAGTCCGTCGAGTCGAGTCACCAACACCCAAATAAGAAGTCATCACCCTCCTTTGCAAATCAAGTAGAACCCCTTTTCAAGGATACACTGAACTCTACAAAATCTTTCTCAAAAAAATTCTGGAGGTGTTCCTGTAGCTCCCACATCTCTTATTGGCAAGACTTGATACGATGGAATGAGAGGCTGAATGTCAAACTCAACCAAAATAATATGATCAACACTTAACCAAAATGCTTTAGTCAAAACTCAACAATCATGCAACAGTCAAAGCTCAACCAGGATACTATGATCAAAACTAATCCCTCTGGGATTGGGGAAGACAATGAAAACAACTCAACCCAACATGAAACAAAAGAAAACCATGGGAGCAACCCATTCATATGCCAACTTCCTAAACTGCACAACTAGAGAAGGTCGATCCTAATTTCTCGAGAAAAGCAAAACCATCTTATGCCCACTGGCATAACCATACCAATCTCCTTAACAAAAAACTTCAATCTTCTGCACATAACCACTGGTAACACACCAAACCAACTAACTGGATCCTAGCAAATGCTAGAGAATGGCCTAGGCAATAACTTCCCAAGATCGCTAGAAAAGAAAACTCTAGAAGCACAACAAAACCGGACATAAAACAAACTAGAAAAGGAGGCTATCAAGACCTACCAATGAGTCACACCCCGGGTATTCACCTCTCAAGGACAAAACACCCCCATCCACTACTAAAAAGAATATATCTACCAAGAAATTTCATGCATAAACACTATAACTCAAATAGTAACACAACTAAACAAGAAACAAATAGGTATATATACAATTAAATAAAAAGGGGGTAGAATCGCAATGCAAAAAATGCTATCACCAACCGAAGGTAACAAAAGTGGTACATGAAGCTATAGTATCTTGGACCTCTATCTATAGCCTACCAAGAGGGATATCGGACGGATGGTGTCTATCTCCTGACTATAACAACCTCTAAAATATAGTACCGGGACAATCTCTAAAATAATGACCAACCACTACACAACTATAACAACCCAAGGAAGACCAACTCTTATGCACGGTGCCTGTCGACTCTGGATGTATACCTAAAGCAACTTGATGACAACCACTTCTAATCATCTAGGGACCACCCCTACCACTTAGCACACTACCTCTCACTGCCTGAGGACCATCCCTTATACCCTGTACACTACCTCTAGCAGGTGGTGCTGGAACCCTAGAGGATGAAACATATTGACCCTGTTAACTGGAAGGTATGATAGTAGGGCAATCCTTAATAAAATTCCCATACTCACCATAGTAAAAACAAATTCCACTGAAATAAGTCAGTCGGGAAGATTTTGCTAAACCTGACCAGCTACCATGACCTATATACCCTGAATACAAACCTCAGAGAACCTGACCTGCACCATTTCTACTCTCCTCAACATACTCTATTCAACCACTCTTTGAGACTTGTGGAGCCACTGAAATTGGCTTGCTAAATAGGAAGCAATGGAACCGATCTCTACCAGAGAATGCCTTACCTCAAGTCTGAGAACCTTGAAAACTTCCCTTACAATGGAGCCTCTTAGCACTACTTTTATAAGTCTCACGGTGTAAACCCTCTATATCCCAAGCATGATCAACTACCTAGTGAAAGGTAGTGCCAACTACAACTAAGTGCTCGGTCACCAAATGGAGTGGTTAAATCAGTATTCCAACAAAGCTCTGAATTTTCTCAAACTATGAAGACACAGTCTGTCACGCCCCAATTTCTCGGTCATGATGGCACCTACAACCCCCGGTAGGTGAACGAATCCCTGTAGCCCAGAACAGTTAGCAATGGGCTACTATCTAACAAATAAGGGAACAAGACGAAGAGAACAGATAAAAGGAATATAAATATATACATATGCGGAAATTAAACTAAACCCCAAGACTTGGTATCATAGTACAGAGCCAAACTACATACATGGAGTGCAAATAAACCAAAACTATATATACATATGTCTCTGAATGGTAATAGAGTACATGAAGCAAAAGATAAACTAAAGCTAAGCTCCGATCGCCAAGAGCTCACCCTCAGTCTAAAGTAGTCTCCAACAGATCTCCAAGCACGAATCACAGTGATCTAACGGCGATGGCCCACGCTAGGATCTGCACCCAAAGATGCAGGGGGTAGGGGTGAGCACCAAATACGAAGCATAAGGTACCCAGTAGGTATCATAGGCCGACTGGGCACATATAAGATAAAAGCGTAGTAATAGACAGAGTAGAAGCAAGTAGTCACAGAAATCAACGAAAGGTACACATGAACTAGCCCAGAGAGAAATCAACAGAACCACATATAAGGCTAGTAAGCAGAATATACACACCATAGGCACAGGTGAAAGTAAGAAATAACGCACCTGGGGTCCTTGCAATAACAGTGTATATAAATAAGTTTACGAAATGGACGGTATACCGGTAACCTCAAGTGTAATAAGAAGAGAGAAAGAGTAATAATAGGCATGCTCAGAGACATGAATCAGACTCAACTAATCATATCAATCTCAAATCCAGAAACTAACAGTCTAGTAGTAACCAATTTCATACTTATCCATAATAGAGAACAATTTCGTAAGTAAATAGCAAAAAGTCTACCTACAGTCCCCCGGCCGCCCATACAACCGAGGAACACAAACAAGTGAAAACAAACCCTCCAGCATCCCATACTACCGGAGCGTACAATCAGCAAACAACAAACAAAGGTGGAGCCTCAAACAATGAATGATATGATGTATGAAGATCCCAAGTGAAATAGTATCTCTGTATGTACCTCCTCCGGCGTCGATCCGGCCCAGCAGGTAGGTTCCATGGAAGGACACTGCCCGTATACCTCTACTCCACCGTATACCCCTCCTCTGGCACACGCAGCCCGTAGCCCCTGGCTCGGATGGCAAGGTCCATGGATGTCCCAGACCCCATACTAAAACTCAGTATCAGAACATGTCATCCGGAAGCAAGTTCGGTATCAAGATAGAGACCCAGTCCCAAATATGCAATGCCCAGACCCTGTCCAGGACTAAAGTAGTAGGAAAATGTCTCAAAAACCCCTCCAAGGGTGCCCGGGCGTAGCCGGGTCTAAACAGTAAAAAGTCATCTCAGGTGCTCGGTCCGACCGAGGCTAAAATCAAATCAAGTAGCAAGAAAACTCAACTAGCACTCCGGCCCTGCCGAGTCTAGCGTGAATCGTAAAACAGGTGATTTAAAACATAATTTTACTTCCTTTTATCAAGGAATATTCACAAGTTAAATCAACCATTTCCAAATCATTTCCATCAAAAACGGGCCCCCCGGGCCATGCAAGGTTTTGAAAATAGTATTCGTAGGCCCGAAGCCCAAACCATGGTAAAACGTGTATAAAACCATTTTATATGCATGAAAATGGTATGATCAAACACAATAGCTACCCAGCAGCTTACAATCAACCTATCGACCCTGCACAGGCCCACAGCTACTCAGCAAGCATAACCAGCCTAGAAGGATAATTCTATGCCCGGGACTCGCGGACATTCCCAAAATCCCACCTTCTATGTTCCAGAGTCAACAAGGCCTCACAGGACCACAAGGGTAAATAAAATAAATCGGGAAATACTACAAGCAACGGAGAAACAAAAGAAGGCGGACATAAATAAAACGGTCAAGGTATGTGGTACCAACCTAATAAACCAACCCAAGGATGCCCATTAATACAATTTTATTCTATATATGTGGAGTCTAGGGAAAATAAACCGTAACCTACTTGTCATCCGATGACAAGCCTGAACCTCTCCGAAAAATCCACAACACGAAATCAAACTTGAACTCGGGCTTGAATAACTTGACGTCGATAATTGATTTTCTTTTGTTGACCGAATATTGCGTCAAAATAATTTTCCCCTCAAAAATCTTTATTTGAGCATGGTGAATTAATTGTGCACAATTGTCAGTGCAATTTACATTCTTTAGAATGTATTAAGTAAGTTGGCAGCAATTGCCTTTGCAATTTGCTCCAAATGACTTAAGTTTGGCAGCAATTGCCTACCACATCAGTAGGCTTCCACGTGGGGGGGTGTGTGTCAACACCACACCTCCCCTTATCTAGTTAATGATAGGTGGATCCCTGCTACGTACGTACTTGGGTATTGAATAAATTCGTGGTATAATAAATATAATTTTTGAATATACCATAATCATTAGAAAATTATTTCGAATAAAACCTACTATATTATAATAATAAATTTCAACATCACTAAATTTATTATCTCCGTTAAAATATTACAATGTATAAAAACTTTATAAAATGAATACATATACAATTATACCGTAACAAAAATATTTTTTATAAACCTTTAAAATATTTTGAAAAGGCAATAATAATATATTTTTTACCAAATTCAACTTTTAAATAAAATATTTTCAAATACACGCACGACGCTAATAAAATTCTTAAGCTTAGGCTCGTAATTCACCAACGCACGATTTTGATACTCAAGAATTCTCTCGGTATCCTCCCTTATGTTTTATCACTGTTTCGGAACTGAAATGGCATTTTAAAATGTGAAGTTCAGGCTTAAATCGAGTTTAACCCGACCCGATTCGCGACACGGTTCGTAACCCGTTTTCTGCCAGACAGTCCACGGTAAAACAATCATAACTTTTTACTCTGAGATTAGTTGGACGTGAGGTTTTGTGCGTAGGAAACTAGACTCGTAGACCTTCGATTTGGTATTTCGGGGGACTTCTAACTCTCTATATATTGATAGAAAAGCTCCGATACATTTTACCCAAGGTTCAGAAAATTTATTAAAGATCTTACGATAACGTTTGCCGACTTGATTGGCTTCAAAACTTATAATGCGACCAAACAAATGGACCCAACACCGAAATACCGGTCCTGACGAGCCTTAAGTGACTTGGGGCCGCTACAAACACGCTCTAATTGCACAAGGAAACGTATTCGTTGAAATAACCGGAAGGGTCATTACACAGTCCTAGCAGTGCGCCTAACTATCTCATGAAACCTTGCCTCATACTCCAATACCGACATACAACCCTGCTGAAGAATTGGGATCCCAAATATAGATGAAGCACCACTAAAAGAACTAGGTACTGACCCTACTTGAGGTACTGAAATACCCACCGGAGGACTCGGGGTCCTAGCCACAGTATCCCGAAGAACCAAGGTAGCATGAAACCCTACTAGAGGCTTGGTTGGCCTAAAACCCCTTACATGATACGATAAACTCCCACTTTGAACTCCTAGAACTAACGAAAGCATAGAAGAAATAGGCACAAAATCCTCGACAACACCATTGTCTTACTCATCTTAGGCATCTGAGAAGGAATGAAACAAATGAAATATAAGAGTCAATAGAGCCGGGGATGCACAATAAGGAGCCAAGAAGATGAAACGTTTCCTAATAATTCAATGTAGCCTCCCATAGATAGGATATGAACATCATCGTACTAATCCACGAGACTCTGCTTAGATACTTGCTCTTGTACCAATGACACTGGTGAACCTAGAGCTTTGATACCAAGCTGTCACAATCTAATTTCTCAGGTCATGATCCCTAAAATCCCTGAGTAAGCGAACCAATTCCCATAGCCCAAAATAGTTATTAATGGGCTACAACCTAACCAATATGCAAAATATAAGAAAAAATAAGCAAAAGTAGATATAAAGTAAAGACAATGCAGAAGCAACAACCCAAAATATATATATATACAAGGAAACTACACAAATCCTAAGACTTTGTATTGAAAGTACAGGAGCTTCTAATAGAATACAAGTGCTAGAAGTAACAAAATAATAAGTACAACTATCTCCGAATAAATAATGAGTAACAGTACCAAAAAATGAGATGTGGTAATGCTTCGGTCAGCGGAAACTAACCTTAGTCTCATATCCAAAGCTGCACGAGTCTCCATGCAATCAATGACAAAAGTTCATACTAATATATGCACTAGAAAGATGCAGAAATTTAGTATGAGCACCAATTTCTAAGCAACAAGTACCCAGTAGGCATTATTTGCTGACTGAGTGCACATAAGATATAAAAACAGTAACAGATAGCAAGAAAGCAGTCACAAAAGCAATAGAGATAGCACATGGAAACTAGCATGGATACAAGGCAACAAGAATTACAAACATGCTATGCTAGCTACAGAGGATATATATAACACATAACATAGGTGAAGGAAAGAAGAACGCACCTAGAGTCCTTGCAACAACAATATATATAAAGAGAGAGTTTAGAAAGATGGTGGTATACCAGTAACCACAAGTAGAAAGGGAAAGAAGGAAAGCAAGTAAACATACTAAGGTTAGAGCCATATAACTAATGGAATCATGCTTAAAACACTATTCAAGATTAGGGAATTCAGATAGCAATCTCATAATTACAACCCTAAGATGGAATAAACTAAGTCACAAAGAAACCAAAACCTTTATCAGCACCATGAAAAGAGGGGTAGGATCCGCTAACCCATAAATACTCTGAAGTCCACATAAATAGTTCCTCAATAATCTAGGAACCACTAGTCCATTAATAAATAAACAATTCAACAATCTGAGCCTCAACAGGTTAGAACCCACTAAAGCACCTAGTACCAAAGGTCATTTCAAGCTCTATAATATGAGATAAGCAATAAAATCTCCCTACAGTCCCAACGGTCGCCCATAAAACCGAGGAACACAATCAAGTGAAAACAAACCCTCCAACATCCTAAACTACCAAAGCATACACTGAGCAAATAGCAAACAAGGGTGGAATCTGAATACAATATGCATGATGATGTGATATGATGGAATCAATGATAGTAACCCCTGTATGCACCTCCCCTTGCGCTCGTAGGCCCAGTAGGAGGACCCATGGTGGGCCATACCCATTATACCTCAACTACACTGTATGTTGAATGTTGACCATAGTCAATAAAACAAGCCTAATTGGCCTAACAACACATGATGAGAGAGAATTCCAAGCTGTATAGCTCCCAAATCCTAACCAAAGGTCCAACTAGACCAAAGTCCATGCTCTGGAGTTAACAGAATTGTCAGAATTCAATTCCAAGCAAGAATACCAAGAATGTTGATCGAAGTCAATGATATCCTAAGTTAAGGATCTAAAACAGGGAAGCAGCCATAAAGACCAAACAAATGGCACGGACACCGAACTACTGATACAAACAAGCCATAAATGACTTAGAGACGCTACATACAAGCTCTAATAGTACAAAGAAGGAAAAAATGTGTAAATGATCGGAAGGGTCATTACAGATTAGGAGAATTTAATAATTTTTAAATTGTTTTTATATTAGCTAAGTCGATAAGGAATCCATAGAACTTTTCAAAAGTTAATTCGGGTAAGTAGAACTCCTGATATTAAACCTAACATAAAGGTGTTAGTCTGGGATATCATGGTTTGAGGGGGTATTGTGAAAAAGGAAAAACTGGGAGATTTTCCATGTTTATGTCTTACCATACCCGCTATAAAAGGTGGTAGGCCGCTATGAGGCTACTACTATAGCAGAAAAATTCTTGCTATAGCGAGAGTCAAAGTTGGTCAATCTCACTATAATAGGAGACTTCCACTATGACGGTGTGGCTAGAGTGGCATTGGGTCGTTATAGTAGGGTAAATTGCTATTAATATAGAAACTTCCCCAAAAGTGTTCATTATTTCACAAATACTTTTTGTGGAAGGCTGTGGCAATTTGGGGTGAATTCTACCAGTTTTCCATAGAAATCTTTGTTAAGGTAAGCCTGTTATCCCTGATAACTAGTGTTTTGATTCCTTATTCTTAAAATTACTAAATTATAAGTCTTGGGGAGGGTTTAGCTTAACCTAGCCATAAAATATGGTGTAGGAAGTATATTGGGGTATAAAACCTTTGGGTTTTAATTAAAAGTTGATCATTTACTATTTTATGACCATAATTCGCTAGTGTAACCATAAAATTTGTAGTTTCTAGATAAATTATTGGTGGAAAAGCCCTAGAATAGGTGAAATGATCATGAACTTGGCATGTAGTTCGGGATTAGGCTATAATCCATGATGTTTAGGTCTTAGGTTTATTTTGTGTTTACATCCCTATTTTTAGACTATAATCAAGCCGAGGTTGCAAGAAAAGGGAAAGCTCGGGTTTGGTAGAGAATTTCAGGCTTGGATTGAGGTAGGTGATGATTATTGTAGTTTATAATCCAATTTGTGTTATGTGTGCATGATAACTGTTTCTTAGTATTACTTGCACAATACATGTCCAAGAAAAAGGGAATGATTGTTAAATGATATCCTAATTGTTTAATCACATGCAATGAGTCTATTTGAAAACTTGTTGGCTTTTACAAGTGTTGTTCTATTATCATTGTAGTTGTGGTTATATTGGTATCTGTCATTATTGTGGGATGTACTAGTATTTGGACACCTTTACAAGATTGATTGATGTGATTTATTTGTTGGCTCGGGTACCATGCCGGTATAGTATCTATGATTCATTGGTTGGCTTGGGTATCATGCTGATACATTACATGGATAAGAGCTTATCCAATATAGGCCATGACTAGTGGGCAACCATAAGACCCTTAGCATGTGTGTACATGTTTCCTTGATATTCATATATGTTGGTTTCTTGTGTGAACTGAGATTTTCTATTACTTGATATTCATATATGTTGGTTCCTTGTGTGAACTGGGCTTATATTTACTTGATATTCATATGTGTTGGGTCCTTGTTTTGAATCGTGCTTATCTATTACTTTATATTCATATTTGTTGGTTCCTTGACTGAATCAGGATTAATTGTTATTTGACATATATGTTGGTACTTGAGTGGTAGGGTTGATGTGCTTAAGTTCTAAGGTGGTTTATTATGTAAACCGAGATGCCTGTTAATTACCATAGTTGATGTCATATGGATTCTTGGTTGGTCAAGAATACTTGTAAGATGTGGCATGATTCTATGTTGTCTATTGCTTATGTAGTTGAACATGACTTATATGGTTGTCTTGTTGTACTATGCTATAGTTACTTGTTCATATTTTGCATTTTGGGTCAGCCAATGATCCTACTAGTACACTGTTATTTCTTTTGTATTGATACTACATGTGCTCTTCATTTGTTGAGTACATGGAATATTCCGGCGACTGCTTCGAGACCTCATCTGTGAAACAGGCGACATATGAACTCAAGGGTGAGCTGCATCTTCTGAGCTACCATGAGTTCTTTGGTTGTTTTTGGTACATTGTTAGGGATTAGACATTATTTTATTTTGGGGTTGCATCCCCTTTTTGTACACAATTAGTAGAGATTTGGTATTATGACTTTCAGATTCTAGGGGTTTTTATTTTTGCAAGTTATGATTATTTCCATTTGAAATGTGAATCTTTGGTTTAATTAATGAGAATTTCCTTAGTTGCCTAATTTTGGTTAAGTGTTGGATTTGTTTATATGGATATTTGGTTCTTCAACATGGGGTTTAGTGTGGGTGCCACTCGCAGCAGGTTTAGATCATGACAAAGTTGGTATCAGAGCCCTAGGTTCGTTGATCTTGTCATACCAAAATAGGTCAAGTAGAGTCTTGCTGGAATGTAAAGAGACATCTACACTTTTATTTGAGATGTTATAGGACTTTAGGAAACTATACTTTTTTTCACTCCTTCATGCTATAACTTGATTCCAATTTGTATCTAGCGATCCAAATTAGTATCTTACCCCCTTCATTCTTTTGTCCACAGATGGCGAACACTAGGTGGAATGGAGCAATAACTTCAGCTACATAATCGTCTGTTTGAGGGAGAGGTAGGGGTAGGGAAAGAGGGAGAGAAACAACCGCTAGTGATCGAGCTCAGGCAGTAGCTGAACAGGCCAGCAAGAGGCTAGCATCACCTTCACCACCCAAGGATTATGTCGAGGAGGCTGAGCCAGTGAATGAGGATGGCAAAGAACCAGAGGTGGCTGTACCGGTTGAGGTACAACCCTTCCTCCGATGTCTTTTGAGGTAATTCAGCAGGTCCTGGCATTTTTGAGTTGGCTAGCTTATACTGGATCCACCCCCTCTATACGGGCTACCCAGGTACCAAGTGCCTACATTGCTTTCACCTTAGCTCCCAGGATGGATGAGGCCTCGGGTAGAGATGCATTCTTCTATCCGGTGTTAGGGCCTATCATGACCGGGACCAAACATGAGTTGTTGACTATGTTTCTAAAAATGAAACCTCCTTCATTTCATAATACTATAGACGAGGATGCTTTTGAATTTATTATTGATTGGTATGAGAGACTACATAAGTTGAGAATTGTGCAACAATATGGTGTTAATTTTGTTACTTTACAACTACAAGCGGATGCTAAGCAATGGTTGAGATCCCATGTGGTATGTTGACTGTCAACTTTGCATGTGATGACTTTGGCTCAGTTTTTGCCCTATTTTTGGAGATGTATGTACCCAGTACTCTTAGTGATCAGAAGAAGGATAAATTTCTGGCCTTTGAACAGGGCAATATGTCTGTTGTAGCCTATGAGGCTAAGTTCCATGCGTTGTCTCGCTATGCTACTAGTTGGTGGGCACTGAAGACGAGAGGATCTGGTTATATGTTAAGGGTTTGTATACTGATTTGCATGTTCTATTTGTTCACATGACTTTTGCAGGAAAGTGCTTCAATGACGTGACCGATTATGTAAAAAAGTTTGAGGGAGTAAGCTAGTTGGGCAGGTTTAGGAATTATCCAAGAAGTTCTGGAGTGTCAATAATTATAGTGAGTCTTATTCCAGGGGTCCAAGCCATAAGGTTCACTCTTCTTTCCCTATTTAGTTATCCTTGCTAGCTTCTACAGGTGGTCATTAAGGGGACATTCAGTAGTCTCTAGCTACTACAGGCCAAGGGGCTTCTTATTCTTCGGCCAACATGCCTTCTGTTGAGTGAGGTTGTTACCATTATGGTTTTGCGGGGCACATCATGAGAGAATTCCCTCTTAGACAGATAGGTAATTAAGTGCAGCAGTAGGCCAGGGTCGTGGTTTTAGCAAGTGGAGGTGGCAAAGGTAAGGGTCGTGCTTACGGTGGACGAGGTAATAATCAGGGAGGCTATGGGGAAAAAAGGGTAATGGTAATGCAGGGAAGGGTGTTGTGAAACCTGCTAGATAAGTTGCCCAGCTTGATGATAGAGCTCATTGTTATGCATTCCTAGGCCAGTACGATGTTGAGGCATCTTATGTTATTATCAAAATTACTCTTCTCATCTGTGACCGGATGGCTACTGTATTGTTTGATCTGGGTTCCACTTAAACTTATGTATCTGTTATATTTGCCATAGGTTTGGACTTGGTCTATGATGTTCTTGATTCTCTTGTATATGTTTATACTATAGTTGGAGATTCTGTAATAGTGACCTATACGTATCATTCTTGTACTATTTTGTTTATGGGTCTTTAGACCTGGGTAGATTTGATCATTTTGGATATGTTTGATTTTGAAAATTTTCTGGGTATGACTTTGATTTCTCTGTATCATGTTGTTTTGAATGGTAATACTAGAGAGTGACTTTAGAGAAACTGGGTATTGGTAAACTAGAGTTGGAGGGTGTCGATAAGCCTAAGTGGTGAAAATCATATCCTTGTTCGGGCAAATACGATTCCAGAAGATGATCTAGAAAGTTAGTGGGGAAGAGGTGTTCAGCCTCTCTGGCTCATCTTTAAGATGTTAATACGGAGGCCCCTTCTATTGTGTAGGTTCTTGTGGTCTTTAACTTTCAAGAGGTATTAGCGACTTCCAACCCACATGCAAGTGTACGCGGTCATCCAAGTAATATATACTGGTTTGTCCAAATATCGTACCCAAGCGACATATGACTTAACTAATATTCTAGATTATTTGTATACCTATAGAATAACCACGTACACATGTAGCTAAGGTAAGAGTTTATACTATATCAAAATCTAAAACAAATTAAAAGAACTAGAAGCGAGTAAGTAATGGTTGTTTTTCCAAGTTTAGAGATAATTTTGGGGTTACATCTTTATTTTGCAATCATTAGTAGTATTCAATTGAATTGACTTATTCATTTACCTAGTTGTTGATTTTGGGGTTGATTATACAACTATGGTCTTTCGAACGTCTAATCTTCTATCCAGAATAGGATCATAATTACATCATTGAGTGGGGATGTGACGTCTTATTATGAACACTTTTATATATCTTCTCAAGGCATTCTATTTATATTCCTATCCTAGTCGCAAAACTACCCTTTACATTACAAAAGAGAGGTCTTGCTCCTTATATTCCACGTTCTATCTTAATGATCCTTCTTTCGAGTTCACAACAAAATTATAGATTTATTTTGATGGCGTCCAGACATCAAAATACTAAATTCTGGAAGACAAGAACAACTAGTAATGGCAAATGAACTACTCAATCAAACTTTATACTACTAATCATGCATTTAGTCGTAACCTTAGAAGAAGGGTTCTTAGCCACTCATACTAATTAAGAACACAAAAATAATTGTTTTCATTCAAAGTAATATCTAATAAAAGGAAGAATAAAATAAAACTAATGGTGAATTCTGTTCTCTGCTTGTCCTCTATAAATATGATGAAACCCTTAAAAAAGATGCACCAATGTTCTATTTTGGGAAATAACCCTTTTTCATTCTCGGAGTTGGATTAGGAGAAATCTGAAAATTTTCATCGGGAATGTCTTGGTGCGTAACACCACAAACGCACCACTATTGGTCCTCTGAAGTTTTGATCCTTGTGTGGCACCCCACCAAGGTTCCAATGTTGGTCCTCTAAAGTTGTAGGTCTAGGGTAGCACGCCACCAACGCGCCCTAGCCTAGTTTTCTCTTGAGCATTCCACTAACTTGTTTCAAAGATTTACTCTTCCATTTAAGCTCCCAATGGTTAATTTCCCTGTCACATTCCATGCAATCATCTTATCATGTGTCTCAGTGCATAATTTAGCAATACAAATCAAAACACACACAATATAGTAAAGAATGCTCTAAAAAGAAAAGGTAAATATGGGTAAAATTGGCATATAAATATGCCAGAGATCACCAGTCCACACTTAAACCTTTGTTCATCCTCGAAAATCACTACCCATCTATTCTATACTTCACCATAAACACCTAAGAAATTTTCTACCTTCACTTGCAAGCAACTGGACAATTTTAATCATGTTTTTATAGTTTATTCATCAAGCAATATCCATAAAACGTTTTGAGCAACAAGACACTTCACTTGAAATAACACACCCTCTATAACAGACTCTTTACCATAATACCGGGCCAACATGCTCAAGTATAAACAAAGCAAGCAATAATACTACCAATCATATGCCATGAGTGCCCTCACTATTTTAATATTGCCCATGTTTTCCTCAAAATATTTCAATTTCAATAGGGCACTTTGAACATTAAACCACTCTCTCTCTCAAAATATGTTTCAAAAATATCATAAGATACCATAGGCTTGCCCTTAGTGTATCATGAACTCGGCAAAGCACTCCTTTCATTGAATCAAAAAGGCTTTCTTTTGATTGTAATGTCGGCTTCGGTATGGGTAGGATATTTTTAGGTACATAGTGAGTCTCTTCCGTATTGAACTTGTTTAAGACGCTACACTTTACTCTTTCTTTGTCCTCTTGTATTATTTCTTCTTATGTTCACACCTTCTTGTACTACCACTCATTCTATCTAGTTTTCTCCCCCTAGTTCATACGTACTTGTTGCTAGAAAACCTTTGTATTTTCTCTCTTCATTTTTTTCTTTTGGGACTCCTATCAACAAGCACTTTGCAAATTTAACCGGGAGTAATACACCATATCTTTCTTTCACTATATTTACCTTCCCTTTTCATTTACCCTTCTCCTTTCGCTCCCCCCTTTTCTTTTTCAATATATTTTCAATTACACAGTGCATTAGGGACTTTTATTTGGATCAAATTAACACAATGTATCAACAAAATGGATAGGCTCATTATTAGGCTACAAAGAAATAAGCTTCAAGGCTCAAAGGGGCTTGGTTATGTCAAGGTGGCCCAAACAGTCATTAAAGAAACAAGAAAAAGGTTATACATGGAAATGCCTTAATCATATCCCACAAACTTCATGCTAGTCAATTTTCACATACACACAGGGCAAGTTCTAGATGCTACTTTAAGCAAGAAACCTATTAAAAACTTACCACACATGGAACCATGATGCATACACCGGAATATTAAAATTGCATGCTCATACAAAAACACATTAAGTGATTTTACAAAATTAAGCCCACTCTCTTCATTCTTTGAGTCCCGTTAAAGAGACTGTGTGTTTCTAATGAAGTTCTTCTTTGTTATGCAAGAATTCTCATGAACTACCTATGACATCTAGCTAATTCCGAAGTGGGGTTTCAATGTTCCAAAGGCCGGGCTCGTATTCCTACAAACCTATGACTAATTTTCCCTTATGATGGTCGTCATCCATCCATCATTGGGACAAGTCATTACTACTATGACTCTCCTAAAAAACTAAAATCTACCCTGTTCAAAGGGACTATCCTCTGGAAAAGAACTGAAAACAAAAGCTGAGGAAACCATCCTAATAATTAAAAAAAATACCTACAATCATACTCAATAACCAATAAACAACACAAACCAGAAACAAACGAGCTTACATTGCGCACTACATGCATTTACTCAAGATATAGCAATGAAAGCACATAATTCTATTCCCCTACCCCACATTTAAACATGGAACTATCCCTAATGCTTCAAATCAGTACAAAAGTAAAGAGTGAGAGAAGGAACTCCCTAGGCCTCTAGGCATCATCATCATCATTAGGAACATCTTCCTGATCCTCTAAAGTTATGGTACTACAAAGTGCCATGAGAGATGTGCCAGAATCATCTACCTTATTATTCTCATCGTCATTTATTACATGAATTATGGGCTCATCATCATCTAGTGGCTCCTGAAATGCAGGGCCCATCTTGCACATGCACATGGAACTATCTATCAATATGTATCTGTCTCTCAATTCAGCTATCTCCTCATCGATCACAGGTCGACCATCGAGCCTCAGCTGCAATTCAGCCATCCCATACATCCTGCAAATCAAACTATCATCACGTGCCTGAAGATCAACGTTATAGAATATAGGTCTGTTTGAAGTGTCTTTGCCTTTGTCCTTGTAACATCAACCAGCATACTCACCAAGTAAGGAACTGTGGGTGGGAAAATATCATGACTCTCCTCCTCAACATTATCCTTCCTTACATATCGAGTGACTAATCCTCCATAGAAAAAATGCCATCTCTTATTGTTCTGGAATTTCATCATATTGTGTCTCAGAACTGAAGCCATATTTATTGGAATTCCCTTCATTAACATAAATACCAGAACCACCCTATCTTTACTCTCCTCAGATGTATGTTTGCAAGGTAGAATAGTACTATAAATTTTTTTTTTCCATACCCGTGCCTCCTGATTTAAATAAGCATAATGCAAGGTGGAATGTCTCCTAGTATCCTTGCTACTCTCCTAATGGGCTATCGAATTCACGCCACAAATTATGTCACATATCGATCTGTATGGTGGTGCCTCTTTCATTTCCAAGTAAGGTGCGCTATCTACATGCGGTGTCCCCAAGAACTCATTCAAAATATGAGTGGTGAACCATATCATCATCCCTTGAATCTCCACTCTATGACTCATTCCCTGGACCATTTCATAATTTGCAAAGAACTCCCGCACTAAAGTGAGGTTTTACTCACCCTGATCTTGGAAGATGTATTGAATTCTCAATTGATAGAAAATTTTATGAATTCTGGGAAATTTGTCTTGCAGTCGTGCTTCATCAACATATTCATTACCAAGGTACTTTGGTTCTTTTTGGGACACAAACCAATCATGCCCATGTGGCCATACCAATTGCTTGCCAAACATTTGAGAGGGTGCCAGAGGGACCGATGGAGCTGCTAATCCATACGCTCCTCCTTTACGGGATTGCTTTGTCCCAATATCTTTTGTAGCATATTTCTTTCCTCAAGGTGGCATTTTACCTAAAAACACATAATTTACCAAAATTATCCCAAGTACAATAAAAACTAGCTAATTTAGTGCTTGATTAGGTCACAATGACCACACACTTAATTGTCTAGCATTGTGTCTATAGGTTACTGATATGGGGTACTCCGACTTCCCCAAGTAGCAATTTTTCATCACCCTATGACACCATATCAATCAAATAATTTTCACTATTTTTACCAAACAATTTTCATGTAATCACTACAACTTCATGAAAACACAATATTCATGGCCACAATGTTTTTCCCACAATGGGGAAATTTCACAATCTTTTTCTTGCAATTTTCGAGTAATCCACCTTCTCCCACTTCCTTGCATCCCACAAATCAAGACCCGTAAGAAAAACAAGAAGAAATTTTGAAATTCTACCATTACTAGTGTAGGAACGAAAATCAGCTTCTTTTTAGGTGTATTTTTGAGTTTGTAGCTCTAATCTATGGTAAAAAAAAAAAATTAGTTTGTCAGACATGGTGAGACTTGTTCATACCCATGAATCTTTACAATGGTTAGCAAGAGTAATAAGTGGAAAGTGAGAGATAGTAGTAGAAGAACTTACACTGAGAAAAGATGGAAGATTTCCAGCTTGGAAGAAGGCAACAATGGAGGAAGATAAACACTTTTGGGAGAGAATAAGAGGAGGGGTCCGGCGGTTCTAAGTAAAGTAAAAAAATGGGTGAGAGAAATAGGGGTTTTTAAGAGTGGGGGACCAAAAATTTTCGGGTCTCGGGTCAGTTGACCCTTGACCCATTCATTTTTTGTTGTAATGCGATGTAGGCGCATTGCGCCATGGGTGCATCCATTTGGGAACATATGAGTCATGTTGTTCCATGAAGTCACCATGAACGACCCGCGGGAGTTTGAGCCATGGGGCGCCACACCTGCAGTGCACCAAGTGACTCCCATGAAAGTTCCATGCTAGGCGTTCTGCGCCACTGATGTGCCCATCTTGGGAAAGCCTGGGGCAGCATTTCATGAAGGTGCTAGGTTTAGCCGTCGGAAGTTTAGGCCTGTTGTGCCTCGTCAGCTATGCACTAGGACCCCAGGGTAATGTTTTTTTGCTACTTACCTGCACAAAATGTCATCCTTGGCATGTATTATCCTCTTATTTCCCTGCAAAACAACAAAAATCATTAGAAAACAGTGGGTTGCCTCCTACCTAGCGCCTTAATTTTGGTCGTGGCACGATATTTATTTTTTTATTTTTGTTCTTTTGTCCTATACTATTACAATACATTCACAAGTTTCCTCCCATGTAGCGCCTGATTTAACGTCACAGCATGACGTACCTCAAAAGTTACTAAATCAATAGGGCAATTGAGCTCTTCTCCATGTGCAAATGCTCAACCCAATAGTGCTTCACTCTTTGCCCATTTACGAAGAACATACACAATTTTTTGGCCCTCAAAAGTTCAAATGCGCCATGCGGTGTCATCTTCACTACTTCAAAAGGTCCAGACCACTTGGTTTTAATCTTCCTATGTAAAAGCTTAAGTCCCAAATTAAACTAGAGGATTCACTGGATAGGGTCAAACGAGAGAGGAAGGATATGCTTATCGTGCCACCTCTTGGTCTTCTCCTTGTAGGGATTGGCATTCTTATATGCTTGCAACCTAAAGTCATCAAGTTCATTAAGTTTTAGCTTCTTCTTCTATCCAACTAGTTCTTCTTCAAGATTCAACTTCTTTATATCCCAATAGGCTTTGTGTTCCAACTCTACTGGCAAATGGAAAGCCTTACCATATATGAGCCAATAAGGAGAAGCTCCAATTTTTGTTTTATTATACAGTTTGATAGGCACATAAGGCATCATCAAGCTTCCTAGCCCAATCCTTCCTTTGCGCTTTCACTATCTTTTGGAGGATTTACTTTGCCTATCGATTCGAGACCTCCACATGCCCACTAGTTTGGGGATGATAGGGAATAGCTACTTTGTGACGCACCCCATACTTAGTAAATTGTTTTCAAAACCAGTTACTCGTGAAGTGAGTCCAACCATCACTGATCATCACCTGTGGAGTACCAAACCGTGTGAATATATTTTTCTTGACAAACTTCACAACCACTTTTGAATCATTGGTAGGAAGAGCTACAACCTCTACCCACTTGGACACATAATCTACCGCAACAAGTATGTACTTCTTGCCAAAAGAAGATAGGAAGGGTCCCATGAAGTCTATCCCCCATACATCAAAGATTTCCACCTCAAGAATGTTTTGCAAAGGCATTTCATGCCTTCTAGAAATAGCTCCAGTCCTCTGACACTGTTCACACCCTTTGACAAATATTGCAGCATGCTTAAACAAAGTAGGCCAATAAAAGCCTGATTGTATTACCTTCTGAGTTGTGCGTTCTCATCCATGATGTCCCCCATAAGGTGACGAATGACAACTCTCTAGGACCTCCCTTAGTTTTCCAGAATGCATCTTCGAATTATTTGATCAAAACCTTGTTTAAACAAATAGGGCTCCTCCCATATGTAAAATTGGGAGTCATGACGTAGCTTCTTCTTCTACAAAGTGTTTGCTTCAGGGGGTACACTCAACTTACCATTAAGTTGAATATATTAGCATACCACAGTAGCTCTGCAACACTCAAAGCTAGGAGTTTTTCATCAGGAAATGCCGCTCAAATTTTTCCCCCATTAGGCATATGAGACCAATTATCAAGTCTAGACAAGTGATCTACTACTTGGTTCTCTGTGCCCTTTCAATCTTTAAGCTTTAAATAAAACTCTTGGAGTAACAAAATCCATTGAATAAGTCTTGGTTTTGCATTTTTCTTGTTAAATGTATACCGGATCGCATCATGATACATATGTACAATCACTTTAGTTCCCACAAGATGGGAACAAAATTTATCAAAATCAAAAACAAGGGCCAGCATCTCCTTTTCAGTGATTGTGTAATTCCCCTGAGAAATATCAAGTGTCTTACTCACATAGTAGCTATAATGAAATGCCTTCTCTATTCTTTGACCCAACACAGCTACTACCGGAACATAATTGGTGTCACACATTAGCTCAAATGGTAGCTCCAATATGGTGTAACCAAAATAGGAGCTTCAATCAAGCGTTTCTTCAGATCTTTGAACACTATTACATAATCTTCACTGAATTCAAACTTCACCTCTTTCTCAAGCAACTTGCACACCTGTCTTGAATTCTTGGAGAAATCGTTAGTGAAGCATATGTAGAACCTTGCATGCCCAAGAAAACTTTGCACACCCCTCGCAGAGATAGGAGGTGGAAGTTTCTCAATAACTTCTATCTTTGCTCGATCTACTTCAAACACCAATTTTGACACCTTATGGCCAAGGACAATGCCTTCCTTGACCAAAAAGTGAAACTTTTCCTAGTTAAGTAGAAAATTTGTATCCTCACATCTTGCTAATACTCTATCCAAGTTCTGAAGACGTGCATCAAACAAATTTCCAAACACCAAATAATCATCCACGAATACCTCTACAATCTGTTCAACCATGTCAGGAAAGGTAGCCATCATGCATCTCTGAAATATTATCGGTGTATTACAAAGTCCAAAGGTTATATGCTTGAAAGCATAAGTCCAATAGAGACAAGTGAACGTTGTCTTCTCTTGATCCTCAGGTGCAATAACTATTTTATTGTAGCCAGAATATCCATTCAAGAAGAAAAATTACTCCTGTCCAGCCAACCTATCTGACATTTGATCAATAAAAGGGATAGGGTAGTTATCTTTCAGGTGGATTCCTCAAGCTTTCTATAATCCATGAAAATCCTCCATCAAGTAACTGTACGTGTAGGTATCAACTTATTCTTCTCATTTGACACCACTGTCATCCCCTCTTCTTAGGGACACATTGATCAGGACTGACCCACTTACTATCTAAAAATAGGATATACGATACCTGAATATAGCCACTTGATCACCTCTTTCCGTACAACATCTTTCATGATAGGGTTCAATCTGCATTAATGTTGTGTTGTGGTCTTGCACCCTTCCTCCATATAAATTATTTGCATGCAAAAGGTTGGATTGATCCCATGAATGTCTGACATCTGCTACCCAATTTCTCTCTTTCTTTTTGCAATACTTCTAGAGCTTCTTTAACTTGTGCCTAATTTAACCTTGATGTGAGAATGATCGGCAATGTATCATCTTCTTCCTAATATGAATATTTCATATGAGATAGGAATGGTTTTATTTCTAACTTTGGAGCCTCTTCAATAGATGGCTTAGGAAGGAGTCCCAGAGGCCTATTAAGAGGCTCAAACTCAATGGCATAAGATAACACAATCACTACATCTAAACATTGAATCACTTTGTGTGCAGCTCCATCTCTATAAATATTTTCTGATGTGCGGGCTCTTTCTAATGGATCTTTGGATATTATGAGTGGTATCCCTAATTCTACGTCCACTATAGTAATAGCTGATAAGTCCTCATATAACGCAAGTAACTTCATTATCTTATAAACAAAGAAGACTTCCACCTTATCATGTTCCCTCATGGTGAGTTGCCCTGCTGCTATATCAATCAGTGCTCTGACTATAGCCAATAATGGATGTCCCAAAATAAATGGGACTTTTAGGTCTGGTTCAAATTCCAAGATCAAAAAATATACCAGAAATATCAAAGATCCAATCTGCACTAATACATCTTCAATAATGCCCTCAGGTAATGCCAAGGATCTATCTGCTAATTGTAGAACAATTATACTGGGAAGAGGACTACCCAATCCCATATTTTTGAAGATAGAAGATGGCATTAGGTTGATGCTTGCACCAAGATCACATAGTTCTTATTCTATAAACTTTTGCCCAATTATGATCTCAATCATGAAACTTCCAGGATCCTTTAGTTTGGTTGGCAATCTATTTTGAATTATAGATGAGCATACATGTGTAAGAGCAACTGTGGTATATTAGTCAATCGGTTCTTGTTTGCCATAATATCCTTGATGTACTTTGCATATTTAGGGACTCTCTGAAGAACATCTATGAGGGAGAGATTAATGTGCACCTTCCTCAAGAGATCAAGAAATTTCTGAAAGCCTGCCTCCTCTCTCTGCTTGACCAACTTTTGAGGGAAGGGCGGTGGAGGCTTTACAATAGTTTCTACCTCTTTAACCTCTATCTAGGCATTAGCTCTTACATATTCTGTTGTAGCTTCTACTACCTTGGGCTCCACTTTCTTTGGCACAAGTTCTTCAAACTCTCTTTCACTTCGGGTAGTAACAATATTTACCTGCTTAGGATTTGGGTTAGTATCTCCCGGAAGGCCACCGTGAGGTCTCATATTTTGTGATCCGTCTAGCTAACCCACTTGCTTCTCTAGGTCCCAAATGGCAAGTTGCCAATTTTTCATATCTGCTGCTTGGTTAGCTTGACCCTTCATAATCGTCTTCAACATCACTTCTATATTGCTAGTCGGTGCCACATGCTGGTTGTTGTGAGAAAATTATTGATTCTGACCCTGATTTCTAAACTGATTTTGACCATGATTGTTGCCATATGACAGATTGTTCCTCAGGTTTGCAATGTACGCATTGCCAAAATTTTGATTTCAACCTCTTTGAGCATACCCTAAAAAGTTCACCAAATCAGGATTTGCTGCACAATCTTCTGACAGATGGCCTCTTCCACACGTCTTGCAAAACTGAAGAGCCATATGATGTACTGCATTAACTTGTACTAGTTTACCTCCAAGATCTACTTGTTCAAGACAGTGGTAATATTGCTCATCTGGTTAGACATAGATTCCACCTTGGCAAATAAAGACGTGTTGGTATCTACCTCTAATAACTCAACAACCTTTTTGGGTGAAGTTCTTCTAGTGTCTGTGTTATACTCAGGATTACTCTTCGCCATCCTCTGTAGACGAATATATAACTGGTCATAGGTTTTTTCCAGTGCATGCCCATCTGCTACACAATCTAGCAAGATCTTAGGATGAGAATCATGGACCTCAATAAACGTGTGTACCAGCACCTCATTTGTCTATTGGTGATGAGGACAGTCTCGGAGGAGGGACTTAAATCTCTTCCATGCCTCATAAAGATTTTCACCATCCTTCTGCCTGAAACTCAGTATTTCACACCTAAGATTAGTTGTCTTTACAGAGGGAAATAAATGCATCAAGAATTTCCTGACAAGATCATTCCAAGATATGATGGAGTTCGCCGACTCCACTTTCAACCACATCTTCGCTTCCCCTAGGAGGAAAAATGGGAACAACGTCAGTCGTACATAATCCTCTGTGACCTTAGACGATATACAAGTTTCACTAATTTATAGAAAATTTTGTAGATGCTGTTGTGGATCCTCATGCGCTAAGCCTATGAACTTACCACTGGTGTGCAAGGGTTGTACCATATTATGCTTGAGTTCAAAATGACCACCCACTGCTGGTTTCTAAATACTGGACATGACATTGGTCACAAGTAGAATTGTCACATCTCTCACTGGCCTAGGTGCTGTAATTTTTAGGGGGGCAACTTCAAGTTGTTCAATTAACTTGGTTTGATTAGCAACCACCTCCTGAACCAGTGGAATCGGGTAAAGTGTTTCTTTCTTTCTCCTCTAGTGAAATAATATTTTGGGTTCAGGGTGTGGCTCCACTAAGTCTCTAATCCTTGCCAGTGTGTTCACAATTAAAAGTATGTAACTGCAGATTTTTAACAAGATAATATCAAGTTGTCAATACTTGAATAATAAAGCTGCATAAGAAAATTTAGAAATTTGCTAATTTCTAAGTCCCTGGTGACGGTGCAAAAAACTTGTTAGCTACTTCTAACCCACACGCAAGTGTACGTGGTCATCAAATTAATATAGACTGGTTTATCCAGATATCATACCCAAGAGACTTATGACTTAACAAATGTTTGAAATTATTCGTATACCGCTAGAATAAACAAGTAGGTGAGTAGCTAAGGTAAGAGTTTATACTATCTCAAAATCAAAAATAAATTAAAAGAACTAGAAGCGAGTAAATAATGGTTGTTGTTGCATGTTTATAGAGAATTCCAGGGTTACAACTTTATTTTGCAATCATTAGTAGTATTCACTTGAATTGGCTTGTTCGTCTACCTAGTTGCTTATTTTGGGGTTGATTATACGACTATGTTCTTCCAAACCTCTTATCGCCTATCTAGAATAGAATCACAACTACATTGTTGAGCAGGGATGTGACATCTTATTCTGAACAATTTTTTATATCTTTCCATATAAATCAAACAAGGCATTCTATGTATATTACTATCTTAGTCGCAAACCTACCCTTTACGTTACAAAAGAGAGGTCTTGCTCCTTATATTCCTCGTTCTATCTTATTGATCCTTCTTTCGAGTTCACAATAAAATTATAGATTTATTTTGATGGTGGAAAGTCATCAAAATACTAAATATAGGAATACAAAAAAAACTAGTAATAGCAAATGAACTACTCAATACAACATTATACTAGTAATCATGCGTTCAGTGGTAACCCCAGAACAAGGGTTCTTAGCCACTCATACTAATCAAGAACACAAAAGTAATTTTTTTCATTCAAAGTAATGTCTAAGAAAAGGAACAAGAAAAGAACACTAATGGTGAATTCCATTCTCTGCTTTGTGCTATGAAAATATGATAGAACCCTTACAAAGATGCACCAATGTTCTATTTATAGGGCTTGGGAAATAACCCCTTTTCCTTCTTGGAGTCAGACTAGGAGAAAGCTGGAAATTTTTGTTGAGATGGGCTTAGCGCGTCGCGCCACCAACGTACCAATGTTAGTCCTCAGAAGTTTTTATCCTGGTGTGGCACCCCACCAAGGCGCAAATGTTGGTCTTTTAAAGTTTTGTATCTAGAATAGTGTGCCACCAATGTGTCCCAACTTAGTTTTCTCTTGTTTGTTTTCTCCCGAGCATTCCACTAACTTGTTTCCAAGCTTTTCTCTTCCATTTAATCTCCCAATGGTTAATTTCCCTGTAACATTCCTTGTAATCATCTAATCATGTGTCACAGTGTATAATATAGCAATACAAATAAAAACATACACAATATAGTAAAGAATGCTCTTAAAACAAAAGGTAAATATGGGTAAAATATGATAAATAGGCATATAAATATGCCCAAGATCAGGAGGTATTTCCTACAGATTTAGTTGGTGTGCCTCTTGACAGGGATATTGACTTTTGTTTTGATTTGGAGATGGGCACTCATGCAATTTCTATTCCTCCTTATCAAATGGCTCCGACAGAGTTGATGGAACTCAAAACTCAGTTATAGGAACTACTTGATAAGGGATTTATTCACCCAAGTTTTTCACCTTGGGGTGCTCTAGTTTTGTTTGTTAAGAAGAAAAATGGTAGCATGAGGATGTGTATACATTACAGGCAGTTGACGAAGGTTATTAGCAGGAATAAGTATCCCTTGCCCTTCATAGGTAATCTTTTTGACTTATTGCGGGGTGCTTCAGTGTTTTCCAAAATTAATTTGAGGTCAGGTTACCATCAGCTGAAAAATTGACATAGGATATACCTAAGACGACTTTCAGGACTTGGTATGGACAGTTTTGCCAGTTTGAGGGTATCAAGGTGACCCTTAGCTAGGGTGAACATATGGGATTTTGTAAACACTTAAGGAACCTCAATTAAAACATGTATAATGAATTATAAGTCATGAATTAATACTTTAAAATGAAGCCCATCAATTTCCCCCCATTTGGGTAAGAACCCTAATTTATAAATCCATAGATTCAATTTAGAAGATTGGGGTTTTGGTCATGAGGGTGAATGGATTCCTTTATTGAATACCCACATACCTTGATTGAAGCTAACCTAACTGAAATTGAAAATAAAAGGAGGCTTGAACTTGGAGCTTGAGAGAGTTACTTTTCTCTTTTGGTAGATGAATGAGGAAATGAGAAGGGACTTAGGCTAATAGGTTTAGAAATCATGCTAAGAATGGCCAAAATGACCTCAATTAGGAGTTAAAAGGGTAGGTAATGACTGAAATACCCCTGGGACTTAATTTAGAAAAACTGATAAAAGGCTCGGTTTCAAAGACCACGAGTCAGTCTATGGGTCGTTGTCCTAAATAATGACCCGTCAACTGATCCGTGGTTCCAAAAGCAACTTTTGGAGGTCTACAGGAAATTCATTCCACCAAGTCATACTAAGGTACGTGATTCAGAATGATGGACCATCCTGTTCACTCGTGGTTTGACTTAGGGAACTGGAATCCTCTGATCCTCAGGAACTACGGATGGAAGGACGACCCGTGGTTCAAGATAACGGGTCGTCAACCAACTCGTCATATCCAGGACCCTTCATGTGGATCCTCTGGAACTATGAACTATGAGTCTACAGGACGGGCCATAGTTCCCAACCACAAACCATCGAATGACTCATAGAATGAGGGAAGAACATTGCCAACAAGCATACCATGGGTCAGACTACAAATCGTGGTCTAGGACTATGGTCCATGATCTGATTTGTGATCCTTGGGAATTTTACAATTTTCATAAATTTCAAGTTTAAAAGCTGAATCAAATTCTAGAGTGTTACCATCTCTCCCCCTTGGGATCATTCATCCTCAAATGAAGACTAAGCAAGGAAAACTAGAGAGAAAATATCCCAACCAAACAATAAAACATGATACCTAAGAGTAAACATGAAAACTGGGCTTTTTAACTTAAAACATGATTGAACTAACTTCGAAAAACATGAATGCATGCTAGGATCATGAGAGAAACTGATGGAACAGAATTGAAGGGAAACACTAAGGATAAAACTATTACCTCAAGTTGAAACAGAGTCGGAAGGGAAGAGATGAGGGTACTTGACTTTAATGGCTGACTCTGATTCCCAAGTAGCTCCCTCGACTAGCCGATTTCTCCAAAGGTCTTTAATCGAGGTGACCTCTTTGTTTCTCAACCTCCGAACCTAATGATCAAGGATATCTATGGGAACCCACTCATAAGTGAGACTATCCTTTACACCCACATCCTCTAAAAAAATAATCAAGGATGGATCACCAACACACTTCTTCAACAAGGACACATGGAATACCAGATGAATCACTTCAAAATCTAATGGCAAGTCCAACTCATAAGCAACATTACCAACTCTCCTAAGAATCTAATAGGGACCTACAAAATGGGGGCTAAGCTTCCCTTTCTTACCAAATCTCATCACACCCTTCATGGGTGACACCTTAAGAAAAACCCAATCATCATCTTCGAACTCCAACTCTCTTCTCTTCACATCTGCATATGATTTCTATCGACTCTGAGCGGTCTTCAACCTTACCCTAATGATCTGCACCTTCTCCATAGTCTCATTAACTGAATCTGGGCCAATCAAAGCTGCCTCACCTACCTCAAACCAACCAATAGGAGATCTACACCTCCGACCATAAAGTGCCTCATAAGGAGCCATCTCGATGCTAGAGTGAAAGTTGTTGTAGGCAAACTCAATAAAAGGTAAGTGATCATCCCAACCACCCTTTAAATCAATCACACAAGCTCTCAACATATCCTCTAAAGTTTGAATAGTATTCTCTGCCTGGGCATCCGTCTATGGGTGAAAAGTTGTGCTAAGCTTTACCTGAGTACCAAGACCTCTCTGAAATAATCTCCAAAATTGGGATGTAAACTGAGTACCTCTATCTGAAATGATGGACAATGGAATACCATGCAATCAAACTATCTCACAGATGTAGAGTCTGGAATTATCCTCAGCTAAATCTTTAGTCTTAACAACCAAGAAATGGGATGACTTAGTCATCCGGTCAACAATCACCCAAATTGAATCGTGTTGCCTTCGAGTACGAGGTAAACCTGTAATGAAGTCCATATTGATCGGTTCACACTTCCAAGTAGGAAGGTCAATATCTTGAGTCATACCACCCGGTCGCTGATGCTCTACCTTCACTTGCTGACAGTTGGGACACTTAGCCATAGCACCAGCTATGTCCCTCTTCATACCATTCCACCAATAGACTTCCCATAGATCATGGTACATCTTGGTGGCACCAAGGTGAATAGAATATCCGGAACTATGAGCCTCAGTCAAAATCTGCTGTCTCAACCCATCTATATCTTGTACACAAAATTGATACTGATAATGTAGCACACCATCTCCCCCTTGGGAGAAAACCTCAACCCTTTGCTGATGGACTGCACCCTTTAGCTGAAGAAAAATAGGATCACTGTCTTGCTTTGCCTTCACTTCAGCTACCAAAGATGATTCAGAACCATTCTAAACAATAACACCACCTTGTGTCGAGTCCATAAGGCAAACTTTTAACTTAGCAAGCCTATGAACCTCCTTAACCAATTCCTTCTTTCCATCCTCAACCGAAGACACACTACTCATGGACAATCTACTAAGTGCATCCACCACTACATTGGCCTTACTCGGATGGTAAAGCACACTCATGTCATAATCTTTAAGGAGCTCAAGCCATCTCCTTTGAAGAAGATTCAATTCCTTTTGAGTGAATACATGCCGAAGACTCTTATGATCAGTGAATACATCCACGTGCACACCATACAAGTAATGTCTCAAAATCTTTAAAGCAAAGACCACGTCTGTGAACTCAAGATCATGAGTAGGGTAGCTATTCTCAGGGATCTTAAGGTGTCTAGAAGCTTAAGCAATCACCTTACCACACTACATTAAAACACAACCCAAGATAATTTTAGAAGCATCACAATACACCACAAAGTTATTTGAACTTGCGGGTAGGGTCAACATTAGTGCTGTGGTCAACCTAGTCTTCAATTCCTAAAAGTTCTTCTCACAATGATCAGATCACTGAAATTTCACCTTTTTCTGAGTCAATCGAGTCAAAGGGGCAGTAATGGAAGAAAACCCCTCCACAAATATCCTGTATTAACCAGCCAAACCCAAAAAGCTCCTAATATCAGATGGGGAAGTGGGTCTAGGCTAGTTCTTTACTGCCTCAATCTTTTGAGAATCAACTCGAATACTATCTTTAGTCACAATCTGACCCAGAAAAGCAACATACTGCATCCAGAACTCACACTTGCTAAAATTAGAAAATAATTGTCGATCCTTGAGAGTTTGCAACACAACTCTCAAATGGATCACATGCTCCTCATCACTCCGAGAATAGATAAGAATATCATCAATGAAAACAATCACAAACATATCTAGATACTGTTTGAATACACAATTCATCAAATCCATAAAGGCTGTAGGAGCATTGGTTAAGCCAAAAGACATACCCATAAATTCATAATGACCATATTGAGTTCTAAAAGCTGTCTTCAGAATATCACACTCTCTAACGCAAAGCTAATGATAACCGGATCTAAGGTAAATTTTGGAGAAGAAACTGGCACCCTGAAGCTGATCGAACAAGTCATCAATCTTAGGAATGGGATATTTATTCTTAATATGACCTTGTTCAACTGATTGTAGTCAATACACATTCTGAGAGAACTACATTTTTTTTGCACGAACAAGACTGGAGCACCCCATGGAGAGATGCTAGGTAAAATAAAACCCTTATCAAGGAGATCTTTCAACTTCTCCTTCAATTCCTTAAGTTCTGTGGGAGCCATTTTATAGAGAGGAATAGAGATAGGATTCGTATCTGGAAGAAGATTTATTCCAAAGTTGATCTCCTGATCAGGAGGGACTCCAGGTAAATAATTGCAAAACATTTCTGGGAACTCCTTCACAACAGGAACAGACTAAAGGGATGGGGTTTCAGACTCTGTGTCCATAACCCAAACTATATGATAAATATAACCCTTAGAAATTATCTTCCTAGCCTTAAGATAAGATATGAAATGACCTTACGAGGATGGAGGACTACCTTGCCAATCTAAGAATGTTCATTTGGAAACTTGAAACTGACAACTTGAGTATGACAATCAACCAAGGAATAACAAGCAAACAACCAATCCATACCAAGAATAACATCAAAATCAGTCATCTCCAACTCTACTTGATCCGTTGAAGTGACTCTATGGAGTACTAAGATATGGCAATTTAAGTAGATTCTTTTGGCTAGGACTGACTCACCAATGGGAGTAGAAGCACAAAAGGGTTCTAAAAACGGATCTAGACAAATCTCAAATTTGCATGCTATATATGGGGTCACAAAAGATAGGGTAGCACCGGGGTCTAATAGAGCGTACACATCCAGAGAGAAGACTTTCAACATACTAGTAACGACGTCTGGTAAACTCTCCTGGTCCTGTCGAGAGGACATAGAATAAAGGCATTTCTAGTGTTGACCACCAGAACTAGAAGCAGTGCCCTGCTGGGCTGGTCGACCTCTTGAAGCTGATGGGGTAGACTGAATCCTACCACCACCCTATCCCTTCTTAGCTGAAAGGCAATCTCTAATCCTATGACCAACCTGGACACATCCAAAATAACCACCTGAACCAGCTAGATACTCGCCAGGATGATTCTTTCCACATTTGGTGCAAATGGGGTAGGAAGGCCTCTTTGCAGCACTCCCCTGAGAATAAGAGCCTGCACCCCTACCAAACGGATGAAGGTGAGGCCTGGAGCTCTGAGAAGGAGCACTAGTGGTAGAATGCACAGGTCCTGATGACCTCTTCTAAAAGAAAGATCGATGTCTGCCTCTGGACTTCTGATGGATAAATACCAAACCCTCAGATCTGACTCTTTTGTTCTTCTTAGCCATCTCCCTAAGTTTGTCTCTCTCAATCTGGTGAGCATGAGTCATAAGTCTGGAGATACTCATGTCACTTAATGTAACACCCTGCGAATCAAACCAACTTTCTAAGTTTGAAACTCTGAAAAATCTCATGTTCCTAGGAATTACAAGTCCAAACCATGGACCGTTGTTTGAACCACAGGTTATGGAATGGAACTGTGGTTTCCTTCTGTTGGCTTAGTCTCTGGTCTGAGAACGATGAATTGGTTCTACGGACCGTGGTTCTTACTACGATCCATCCTACCAACTCGTGGAATCAGATCAGAGGGTTGACAGTTTCCTCCAAGATTTACAACTGGTTTCTAGGGCCCATAGTTTCAATTATGGACTATCCTGTAACTCGTAGAACTTGTCCAGAGGACTGCATATTACCCAAAAACTATGACTCATGTCTATGGGCCATTGTTCAGTTGATTAGTCATCCTCGTGACTCGTAGTTTACCTTCTGCAGCCTGACTCTTTGGCCAGGAATTATGGATGGAAACCACGAGCCGTGGTTTGGTCTATGGTTTATGGAACTGATCCGTGGTCCTTGAAAGTCAACTTTTTCCAGCTTTTCCTAATTATGTCCCAGGGGTATTTTAGTCATTACCCATCCTTTTAACTCCTAAATAATGTCGTTTTGACTATTTCTAGAGGGGTTTTCACCCTCATTAGCCTATGTCCCTCCTCAAATCTTCATTTATCTCCCAAAAAGGGAAAGAACTCTCTCAAGCTCCGAGTCTCAAGCTCCAAGATCAAGTCTCCTTTATTTTTAATTTCAAGTAGGTTAGCTTCAATCAAGGTATGTGAGTATTCAACAATAAGTTCCTTTCACTCTTGTGCCTAAAACCACCAGTTCTTATTTTGAATTATGAACTTGTGAAATTAGGGTTTTAATCTAAATTGGGGAAAATATATGAAATTAGTTTTTAAGCATCAATTCATGGTTTCTTATGGTTTATTTATTATTTGATTAAGATTCCTTAATTGGTTTCAAAATACCATGCATTAAAGTTGATTTCTAGTATGATTCCATTGAATTGCATGTTTTCAAGTAAAAGTTTACATGTTTAGGTAACATGTCATTATGTATTTATGAAATTGCATGCCTAATTCTTCAAGTATGAGTTTAGGAAGGAGAAGTATGTTTTGAATTATGGCTATGTTAAGCTTCAAGAACTTATGATATGAGAATTGAATGATACTCGATATGTTTTCATGCTTTTCGACAAGATTTGGCATGAGATTGTGCCACTATTAATTTACGAGCTATATGTACATATTTTGGGAGTAGTATTTAGAACTGAGCGACGAGGGTTTGATTACCCAAGTCTAAAACTACATTGCTAGCGTAAGATAGGAAGTACCTTATGGGCTTATGGAGTGGTTCCACATCTTGACTATGGTGTCCTGCGCTTTAGCGGGAATTAAGGCAGCTTTGCCAACTAGGGTTATATAGTTGGATATGGTGACTCGTTACTTGGCACGGTTAAAGTCAACTTTGCTAACTAGGGTTATATAGTAAGATTCCACATAGCTCGCATGGTCTACAATCAGTTATAACAAACTCCCGTATAAATATTTTGACCTGTTTATGCTTATGATATTTATTTTAAGTTTTGACTCTGATCTCATGTTTACCACTCAAGTAATGATGTGCACTTATGATATTCCATTTTTGCATGAACTCCATTTTAAGGATGTCTTAAGTATGTTTTAAGTATGTTTTCATTATATTCATGCATATCTCATATACTCAGTACATCCTATAGTACTGATGCATATTTTGCGCTGCATCCTTTGATGATGCTGATTTAGGATCATTCCCTAACACTCGTGGCTAGATCTTACCGGAGTCCCAGTTTCTAGTGGTGAGACCTCATTATTTGAGGTCCAGTATTAGACCTATCTATCTTATGTTGTTTTCTTTAGATTTCTCGAGCTAGTTGGGGTGTTGTCCTATCAGCTCTTATGATAGTTACAGGCTTCAGACATAGCTACACTTGTTTTCTATTGTATGAGATTCGTACTTCTTAAGCCTTGTCCTTATTAAAGTTATGCTTGTCCTTTTATATCTATTATGCTTCCGCTATGTTTCTTGAATTGATTTATGAGTATGGTATGACCAAGGGTTAATATGGAGCACTTGTGTTTAGGATCCCGTGTTACGTCTAGGGGGTAGTCTCGGGGCGTGACTAACTTGGTATCAGAGCCTCAGGTTCAAAGGTCCTAAGATGTCTGAAGCCGTATAGAGTAGAATCTCGTTCATATGTGTGAAGTGCGCCACACATATGAGGGAGAGGCAATGAGATGTTTTAGAAAAAGTTCACTTCCTTCATGATCATAACATGCGAAAGAGTTTAACTCTAATGTCCCTCTAATCCCTTCCTTGTACGATTCAGATTATGCCTCGATGTCCTATGCCTCACTGAAATGCTCAGAATGCTGCTCCTCTAGGTCCAGCCCCTAAGGTCATGAATGAGGAGTTTAGGAATGCCATTAATTTTTTAGCCCAGACTATGGCCTCTCAGGCCAACCAATCGGCTCATATCCCCATCCATTCTTAAGGTGGAGTAGCGGCCCGAGTTTATGATTTTGTCTGAATGAACCCACCTGAATTTTGGGGTTCGAAGGTGAGTGAGGACCCACTTAGCTTTATTGATGAAGCAAAGAAGATCTTTGATGTTATGCAAGTGGGTGATGTTGATTGTGTGGAGCTTTCTTCCTATTAACTCAAGGATGTGCCTCATATCTAGTTCATGCAATGGAAGAAAGCTAGATCTAGGGACGAGGTTCATATGACTTGGGAATGTTTCGAGAGGGCCTTCCTCGATCGATTCTTTCCCCGAGAGTTGAGGCAAGCAAAGGCTGAGTAATTTGTGAACTTAAGACAGGGGTCGATGTCAGTCCAAGAGTACAGTTTGAAGTTCACTCAATTGTCTAGGTATGCCCCCTCTATGATAGCGGACCTGCATGATCAGATGATTAAGTTTATCTATGGGGTTTAAGCTATGGTGAATAAGGAGTGTAGGTCTGCTATACTATTGAGTGATGTGAATATTTCTAGACTCATGACCCATGCTCACCAGATCGAGGGAGACAAGCTTAGGGAGATGGATAGGGAGAACAAGAGGAATAGATCCGAGAGTTCAGGTTTTGGCCATCAGAAGTCCAGAGGAGGACATCGCTCCTCCTTTCAGAAGAGCTCATCAGGACCCGTGCATTCTTCAGCCAATACTCCTTCTTAGGCCTCTAGGCGCCGTCATGATCAGTTTGATAGGGGTGCAGGATCTTATTCATAGGGAGGTGGTGCAAAGAGGCCTTCTTTCCCTATTTGTACCAAGTGTGGGAACAGTCATCTTGGTGAGTATATGGCTAATTCAGGTAGCTTCTTCGGTTGTGGTTAGGTTGTACATCGGATTAGAGATTTCCCTTCAGCTAAGAAGGGACAGGGAGGTGGTAGGGCTCAGTCTACCCCAACATCTTCAGGAGTTCGACCAACCCAGCAGGGCACTGCTTCTAGTTCTAGTGGTCAGCACCAGAACCGCCTTTATTCCATTTCCTCTCGTTAGGACTAGGAGAGTTCACCTTATGTTGTCACTGGTATGTTGAAAGTTTTCTCTCTAGATGTGTATGCTTTGTTGGACCCCAGTGCCTCCTTATCTTTAGTAACCTCTTATGTAGTATGCAAATTCGAAATTTGTCCTGAATTTCTTTAGAAACCATTTGTGTGTCTACTCCTGTTGGTGAGTCAATCCTAGCCAAAAGAATCTACCAAAATTTCCCTATCTCAGTCCTTCATAGAGTCACTTCAGCAGATCTAGTAGAGTTGGAGATGAATGATTTTGATGTTATTCTTGGTATGGATTAGTTGTATTCTTGTTATACTTTGGTTTATGATTGTACTCGGGTTGTCAGTTTCAAGTTTCCAAATGAACCCGTCTTAGAATGGCAATGTAGTCCCCCATCCTCGAAAGGTCATTTTATATCCTATCTTAAGGCTATGAAGATGATTTCTAAGGGTAATGTTTATAACATAGTATAGGTTATGGACACGGAGTCTAAAATCCTATCCCTTAAGTCTGTTCCTATTGTGAATGAGTTCCCAGAAGTGTTTCCCGAAGATTTGCTCGGAGTCCCTCCCGAACAGGAAACTGACTTTGGGATCGATCTTCTTCCAGATATGAATCATATCTCTATTCCTTCCTATAGAATGGCTCCTGCAGAACTTAAGGAGTTAAAGGATCAGTTGAAGGATCTCCTTGTTAAGGGTTTCATTAGGCCTAGCTTTCTCCATAGGGTGCCCCAGTCTTATTCGTGTGAAAGAAAGATGGTTCCCTTAGGATGTGTATTGACTACCGTTAATTGAACAAGGTCACAATCAAGAATAAGTATCCCATTCATAGGATTTATGACTTGTTTGATCATCTTCAGGGTGCTCATTTCTTCTCCAAGATCGACCTTAGATCCGATTATCATCAGCTTTGTGTTCGAGAGTGTGATATTCTGAAAACAACCTTCAGGACTCGGTATAGCCATTATGAATTTGTTATGATGTCTTTTGGTCTAACGAATGATCCTGCAACTTTTATGGATTTGATGAACCGTCTGTTCAAGCAGTATTTAGATATGTTTGTGATTGTGTTCATTGATGATATCATTATCTAGTCTCGGAGTGAGGAGGAGCATGCGGACCATATAAGAGTGGTGTTGCAAACTCTCAAGGACAAGCAGTTATTTTCTAAGTTTAGCAAGTGTGATTTCTTGATGCAGTCTGTTGCTTTTCTATGTCACATTGTGACTAGAGATGGTAATCAAGTTTATTCTCAAAAGATTGAGGATGTAATGAACTGGCCTAGACCCACTTCCCCGTCTGATATTAGGAGCTTTATGGGTTTGGCTGGTTTCTACAGGAGATTTGTGGAAGGATTTTCTTCCATCACTGCCCCTTTGACTCGGTTGACTCATAAGAAGGTAAAATTTCAAATGTCTGACCTTTGTAAGAAGAACTTTCAGGAATTGAAGACTAGATTGACCACAGCTCCAGTGTTGGCTCTACCCGAGGGCCTAGATGACTTTATTGTGTATTGTGATGCTTCTAGAATTTGTTTGGGTTATGTTTTAATATGGCATGGTAAAGTGATTGCTTATGCCTCTAGAAAGCTTAAAATCTATGAGAAGAACTACCCTACTCAAGATCTTGAGTTAGCAGTCATGGTTTTCGCCTTAGAGATTTGGAGGCACTACTTGTATGGTGTTCACGTGGATGTATTCACCGATCATAATAGTCTTTAGTATGTGTTCACTCAAAAGGAATTGAATTTGTGACAAAGGAGATAGCTTGAGCTTCTTAAGGATTATGATATGAGTGTGCTTTACCATCCGGGTAAGGCCAATGTTGTGGAGGATGCACTTAGTAGATTATCCATGGGTAGTGTGTCTTCAGTCAAAGACGGGAAGAAGGAATTGGTTAAGGAGGTTCATAGGCTTGCTCGGTTAGGAGTTCGCCTTATGGACTTGGCAGAAGGTGGTGTTATTATTCAGAATGGTTCCAAATCCTCTCTGGTAGCTACAGTGAAGGCAAAGCAAGATAGTGATCCTATTTTGCTTCACCAAAAAGGTGCAGTACATCAACAAAGGTTTGAGGTTTTCTCCCGTGGGGAGATGGTGTGCTTCATTATCAGGGTCGATTGTGTGTACCAGATTTAGATGGGTTGAGACAAGAGGTTTTGACTGAGGCTCACATTTCCAGATATTCAATTCACCCTGATGCCACCAATATGTACCGTGATCTACGGGAAGTCTATTGGTTGAATGGTATGAAGAGGGACATAGCTGGATTTGTGTCTAAGTGTCCTAACTGTCAGCAAGTGAAGGTAGAGCATCAACAATTGGGTGGCATGATTCAGTATATTGACCTTCCTACTTGGAAGTGGGAAGAAATCAATATGGACTTCATTACTGGGTTTCCTCGTACTCGAAGGCAACACCATTCAATTTGGGTGATTGTCAATCGGATGACAAATTCATCCCACTTCTTGGCTGTTAAGACTACTGATTCATCAGATAATTATGTTCGGCTCTACATCCGAGAGATAGTCCGATTGCATAGTGTTCCTTTGTATATCATTTCAGATAGAGGTACTCAGTTTACCTCTCAGTTTTGCAGATCATTTCAGAGAGGTCTTGGTACTCAAGTGAAGCTTCGCACAAATTTTCACCCAGACGGATAGCCAGGCAGAGCATACTATTTAAAATTTGGAGGATATGTTGAGAGCTTGCGTGATTGACTTCAAAGGTAATTGGTATGATCACTTACCTCTTATCGAGTTTTCTTACAACAACAACTTTCACTCTACCATCCAGATGGCTCCTTATGAGGCACTTTATGGTCGGAGGTATAGATCTCATATTGGTTGGTTTGAGGTAGGTGAGGCAGCCTTGATTGGTCCAGATTCGGTTCATGAGACCATGGAGAAGGTTCAGCTGATTAGGGAGAGACTGAAAACCACTCAGAGTCGACAGAAATCATATGCGGATGTGAGAAGGAGGGAGTTGGAATTTGAAGTCGATGATTGGGTTTTTCTGAAGGTGTCACCCATGAAAGGTGTGATGAGATTTGGCAAGAAAGGGAAGCTAGTCCCTATTTTGTAGGTCCTTATTGGATTCTGAGGAGAGTTCTTAGCGTTGCTCATGAGTTGGAATTGCCAACAGAGTTAGAAGTGGTTTATCCAGTTTTCCATGTTTCCTTGTTGAAGAAGTGTGTTGGTGATCCGACCTTGATTGTTCCTTTGGAGGATGTATATGTGAAGGATAGTCTCACTTATGAGGAAGTTCCCATGGAGATCCTTGATCGTCAGATTCGGAGGTTGAGAAACAAAGAAGTCATTTCGGTAAAAGTTCTTTGGAGAAATCAGCTTGTTGAAGGAGCTACTTGGGAAGCGAAATCAGACATGAAAGCCAAGTACCCTCATCTCTTTCCTTCCGATTTTATTTCAGCTTGAGGTAATAGTTTCCTCCTTAGTATGTCCCTCCGATTCTATTCCATCGGTTCCCCTCATGTTCCTAGCATGCATTAATGTTTTCGAAGTTGATTCAATCATGTTTTAAGTTGAAAAGCTCAGTTTTCATGTTTACTCTTCGGATTTTATGTATTGTTAACTAGTTGGTCTATTTTCTCTTCAGTTTTCCCTTGCTTAGTCATCATTTGAGGACGAATGATCCCAAGGGGGAGATATTGTAACACCTCAAGAATTGAGCCAGCTTTCTAAGTTTGAAACTCTGAAAAATCTCATGTTCCAAAGAATTATGGGTCTAAACCACGGACCGTGGTTTTAACCACGGGTCATGGATGGAAATGTGGTTTCCTTTTGTTGGTTCAGTCTTTGGTCAGAGAACCACGAGTTGGTTCTACAGATCGTGGTTCTGACTATGGTATGTCTTGTCAACTCATGGAATCAGATCAGAGGGTTGACAGTTTCCTCCAGGATTCACGACCTGTTTCTACGACCCGTAGTTTTAACTACGGACCATCCTGTAACTCGAAGAACTTGTCTAGAGGACTGCATGCTTCCCAGAAACTAAGGCTCAGGTCAACGGGCCATCGTTCAGTTGACAAATTGTCCTGGTGAATCATAGTTTACCTTCTGCAGGCTGACTCTTTCGCAAGGAACGACGGATGGAAACCATGAGCTGTGGTTTGGTCTACGGTTTGTGGAACCGATCCATGGTCCCTGAAAGTCAACTTTTTCCAGGTTTTTCGTAATTACATCCCAGGGGTATTTTAGTCATTACCCACCCTTTTAACTCCTAAATAATGTTGTTTTGACTATTTCTAGAAGGGTTTCACCCTCATTAGCCTAAGTCCCTCCTCAAATCTTCATTCATCTTCCAAAAAAGGAAAGAACTCTCTCAAGCTCCAAGATCAAGTCACCTTTCTTTTCAATTTCAAGTGGGTTAGCTTCAATCAAGGTATGTCGGTATTCAACAATGGGTTCCTTTCACCCTTGTGCCCAAAACCCCCACTTCTTATTTTGAATTATGAACTTGTGAAATTAGGGTTTTGATCTAAATTAGGTAAAAACTTATGAAATTAGTTTCTAAGCATCAATTCATGGTTTCTTATGGTTTATTTATGATTTGATTAAGATTCCTTAATTGGTTTCAAAAGCCCATGCATTAAAGTTGATTTCTAGTATGATTCCACTGAATTTCATGTTTTCAAGTGAAAGTTTACATGTTTAGGTAACATGTCATTATGTATTTATGAAATTGCATGCCTAATTCTTCAAGTATGAATTTAAGAAGGAAAAGTATGTTTTGAATTATGGCTATGCTAAGCTTCAAGAACTTATGATATGAGAATTGCATGAAACCCGATGTGTTTTCATGCTTTTTGACAAGATTTGGCATGCGATTGTGCTACTATGAATTTATGAGCTATATACACATATTTTTGGAGTAGTATTTAGCACCGAGCGACAAGGGTTCGATTACCCAAGTACAAAACTACGTTGCCAGCATAGGATATGAAGTGCCCTATGGGCTTATGAGAGTGGTTCCACATCTTGACTATGGTGTTGTCATTCCCCGAGGTTACCCCCTAGACGTAACACGGGACTTAGGACCACTAGTGCCCCAAGCTAACCCTTTTTTCATAGCATACTCAAACATAACACAAATAAGCGGAAGGATAATAGATAAATCTGAAATCACGTAATTAGGTTATCAAGTCGAATAAGAGACATAATACGGAAGGAGACTCGAACACTGTCTATGTCTGAAAAGTCTCTACATGACATAAAGAGTTGCTAGGACAAGACCCTAGCTAACTCAAAGTACATAAATAAGAAATCAACATAACTAAAATATATCTATTCCTCGACCTAAGAGGACTCACCAACAGCTGATAGAAAAGTGGCCTTGAAGCTCTAGCCACGTGTTTGGAAAGGAACACCTGAATCTGCATCATCAAAGGATGAAGCGCAAGATATGCGTCAGTACAATATGATGTACCGAGTATGTGAGCGATGCATGAATCATGATAAAAACAGTTTAAAACATCCTTAGGAATGAACTTGTTACTTAAAGAAGGAACATGAATAAATATCAAAGTATAAAACATAAAAACATGAAATAAAGCTTAAGTTTCATAGTATAGAATCATATAACTTCATAGCTTGAAAATAAACATGTGAGAGTTCCTTTTCACCGACATAAACCATACTGAGCTACATGGAGTCTGATGTATCTGCCCCATCGAAAGGACCCAATATACCTTGCCAGGGTATAGAGGCATGACATGTGGCATGATCACTAGGTCTGATGCCCAACAGAGAGTACTTAGAACCTATGGGGGCACGTAGTTCTGGGACCATAGGTACTCTCACCCTGTCTAACTCTGTGTTAAATACTACTCCCAAAACATATAACATGTGCTCACATACATATGACATATCTGATGCCACACTTGTTCATAACTTGTTCATACTTATTCATACTTATTCATACTTGTTCATACCCCGGATCATCATACTACTCATGAGTTTTTGTTTAGAAAATGGCTCATGAGCATTCATGGAACATCGGGTGTCTTGTCTTGCATAATACTTCATAACATGGAAAGATTTGCATACTTCATGACATTTAAAATTTGCATGGCTCTAGTTCAATTTCATAAAACATATACATTATAGAATCATATGAACTAGGCATGCACATGCTTGAAAATCCATAAGGAACTTGCTATCAAAATTCAATTTGCTTAAATTAACTTTATGCATGTAGGAATTTCCATGGTTAAACTTCAATTCATGAAATAAGAGTTAACATGTAAAAACCCATGTGAAATCATGCAATTTAGTAGTAATTTCATAATAAATTCATTAGGAGACCATATTTAGCAAAACCCATAAGAGTTGGATAAGAACCCTAATTTGAAGACCATGAAATCAAAATTTGAATTAGGGGTTTTGGGCACAAGGGTGAAAGGAACCCATTGCTGATTACCCACATACCTTGATTGAAGATAACTCACTTGAATTTAAAAGACTTAGGAGGCTTGAACTTAGAGCTTGATACTTGAAGCTTGGAGAAGAATCCTTAAGGTTGGGGGTGGAGACTTGGAGAATAAATCTGAAAGGAAACTCTTGAGAGACTTCCTTACTTGAGCTTCTATTATCTTGCTTTCCAGAAACCCTAGGTGTCTTGCCTTAGGGTCTTAAGGGAATTTTTTAGATATAGGGTGATGTTTTTATAAGGAATAACCCCTTTTGGGTGTTTAAAATATGAGGGGAAAGACCTGAGGTAAGGAAAGGACCAAACTACCCCCAACTTAAATGCTAGAAAAAAAGGTAGAAAAGTCACCAGACGGGGCTTCCCATGGCCCGTCGTGGCCCCCACGGTCTGTTGGACCCAACCATGGCCCTTATTGGTGGCCAAAAGGGCTCTCTGGTTGGTTCCCATGGGCTTCCACCACGGTCCGTCATGGGAGCCACGCCCGTCGGCCATCCCGTCAGAATTTTGACAGCTGACAGTGCTTCACTAAAATGCCCATAACGTTTTACAATGGACCCGAGTTAACAAGCAGTTGGTGGCATTGGAAAGATAATTCGAATACCTTTAATTTGATGGGTACAATAACACATAACTCTTTATATTATAGGAGTTATGATCGTTTGAAATTGACCTTTGTAAGAACTTACATGAAAACTAAATCGGTAGAAGGGCTTTCAACTTAACTTTGAGCTAGGGGTCCTTTATGACTTCAATACACATTGAATACTACTTCAAAACATAGGAATTGATCTTAATACTTTGATATAAAGAAAATTTATCTAGTTCGGGTCTAACAACGCATGAAGAATGGTTCATATCTTGGATTAGAATTTCTGGGATGTTACAATATCTCCCCCTTGGGATCATTCTTCCTCGAATGAAGACTACTGAGTTGGGAGTGGAGGGGAAAAAGGTTACCTTCCTATCAATGGAGTTCTAATGGCTGAAGTACTTCATGGTAATATATTTCTAACTGAAATATAAACTGAGATGGATTCATGGAACATGTACGCCTACTGAGAGTATAAGCATAACTGATGGGACATGAAACTGATTATCTACCATGATAATTGGTCTAGATTAAGAGTAAGGACTCGGCTGAACTCGTAGCGATTGAACACATTCTTAGGGATCATAGTCATCTGAATCAAACTGAGAGTAGTAGCTATACGAGAAAACTATCCTCTTTTAAACTGAACTTACTACCATGGACTTAGCTGAACGTAGGGTCTTCTGGCCTTAGGAATGATTACCGGTAGGTCTGAACGGATATCATATGAGCACCCTGGGTTGGGAGTAAGAACAACACTATTCCTGCCTAACCAACACAACTGATAACTTTTAAGCTTAAGAACACCTTTTTAACTACACTAACTTCCCTAAATAACACACTTACCATTTGCAACTAAATCTTCACAAGTGCACCTGTAGATATTAAGGTCTGAGTCTGACTACCTTCTTCAATAATGTTCAAGCTTATCTCGACTAAATCTCCTGCATCTAGAGTTACCCTCTAAGAATAATGTTCCTTCTTATCATGAAAACCAACTAACCTTGAGCTCTTAACCAATGGGATCACTAGTTGTACAAAGCAAAGCCCATATGTATTACATCACGATGTTCAAGCTTATAACTATGGTCACCTTATGGTTTCTTGTATCTTACAATATCCAAGACTTCTCCTCTCTTCCCTACCATATTTAGGAGGTGCGACTTGAAGAACTTCTATAATGAAACATACTAGGGTTGGGGACTTCTAAGATAGAACCTTGAGGGATGGAGACTTTAAGATGGAGATCCTTAGCTTGGAGCTTAAAGCTTGGGGGAGTGGATTTCTTTCCCTTTTGGAATTTAGAATGAGGGAAATGGGGAAGGATTAGGCTAATAGGGGATAAAATCAAATGGCCCTGACTTAAAGAAAGGATTGAAGGAAATTTCCTTCCATATGAGTTACCTGACGGACGTAAGAACCACGACGGCCCGTTGAACCAGGTCATCAGAATAGCTGGCTGAGGGTCTGGGGTTGCTGGATGATTTTCACGGTGGGTTCTCACGGCCCGTCGCAATAGCGATGCCCGAGGTGACCATCGTCAAAACCTAGGAAGGGTTGGGAAAAGGCCACAGGATCATTGTCACGGGCAGGGTCGATGTCCTGTAGAGGATGCCACGCCCATTGCCCTAGGCTATCGAGTTGGGAGAGCTATGGTTCATGGCCACTGAAATATTCCCACGATGTTCTCCACGGCCCATCGGAGCTTTGACTCCCGTGGCGGCTACTCGTCAAGTCTAAGATTTTGGAAAACTTTCTAGGTTCTAAGTTTATAAGCTAGTTTGGATTTTGGGGTGCTACCATATCTCCCCCTTGGGTTCATGCTACCTTTATAATTCTGTGGACCTCTCTCCAAACTCTAAACAGAACTACATTTATTTTACCCTAGCAAAACAGACACCAATCTAGAATCTAATAGGAATATCCACATCCTTCTATAGCATAAGACTCTTCCTCGCCCAAAAAACCTAAGCCTCAATCTTTCTATCTCAAATAAGGGTTGTACATACCACATTCAATAACTTACAACCTATCCCTTGCATTGATATGCTAAACTTACATGGTTCTAACTCTCAAAGTCCTCTCTTTCTACTACCCACCACAATCCTCCTCTGGCGCACATATACATATCATGCTCACCTATTCACACTTGCTGCAATTTCATGAACTTATACTCTTACATTATACTATACCATACCTACCAGATAAATCCCATAAAACCATAATTATATTTCTCATACTATCATCCTTTCGTTCACATTCTATACTCGATTTGCACTAGCACAATAACTTACTACTCTTTAGTCCACACCAAGGGATCTATAATCCCATCACATATCTAAGAGAACACAACTATGAATTCATGCTCTAACCAAATGCTATTTTCCCCACTAAGCTACTACACTTCTGACTTCATACTTCTAGCTCGAGGTCCATTCTACTATTAATGGCTTACAACACAACATCTGTCTGGTGGCAACCCTACCCAAGGATCTAGGTATACACTTTCCCTTCTATATCTACTTTGTTCTAGGTTGAGACAGCTCACAACCAAACAAGAATAGGGGTCCGGGGGCTATGGATGCATAAAGGAAGAAAATCTAGTGGCGTACCTGATTCAACTGTTGGAGGAGTACTCTGACCCGACTGTCTAGGCAATGAAGGGAATCGGTTTTGGAGCTGAACATCACAATTGTTTTGCTTAACTGAGGGGAAATCGTTGATCCTATGGCCTAACTGCCCACACCTAAAATAACCCTCTGTGCCAGCAAGGCACTCACCTAGGTTAAACTTACCACAACTACTACAATGAGGGTACCTCAAGGTTTTGGAGCCCTTTCATGACAAGACTGAGAATCGAGTGCAGGTGTGTTAACTTAAGATGGGGTTGGTCCGGATGACCTATGTTGAGAAGATGATTGGTTCCATGTTCTGGTCTTCTTGTTCTTCCTCTTCCTCTTCTTTAGTCTCTTTTTTTCATTCAACTGAGTGGTCATAGCTTGAGCAAACATACAAATGGCTTCACGAAATTCCGCATTGGTAACCTCATGATTTGGAGTGGTCGTTTTAGCATTCCTCGTGGGGTTTCTTTGCGAAGACATTATCTAAAATGCATAAGGAACGGATTAGAAGGGTAAGTAGAATCAAACTCTATCGCATGATAGTGAACACAAAGAAGTGAAGTTTTTCCTAAAACACCTCATAGGATCCCTCTCATAGGTGTGGCGCACTTCACACCCATGAAAGAGACACTATTTGATGTGGCTTTCAGACACCCTAAGACTCTTGAACCTGAGGCTCTTATACCAAGTTTATCACGCCACGAGGCTACCCTCTAGATGTAACACGGGACATGGGATCACAAGTTCCCCAAGCTAACCCCTTAGTCATATCATACTCAAGCATAACAAAGATAAGCGGAAGCATAATAGATAAATCCGGAATCACATAATTAGGTAATAAAGTCAAATAAGATACACAATCCTAAAGGAGACTCGAACACTGTCTATGTCTTAAAAGCCTCTACATGACATAAGAAGTTGCGAGGACAAGACCCTAGCTAACTCGAAGTACATAAATAAGAAATCAACATAACTAAAAAATATCTAGTCCTCGACCTAAGAGGACTCACCAACAGCTGACAGAAAAGTGGCCTGGAAGCTTCATCTTGGGCGTATTTATACGCCCGCTTGCCTTATTTACCCATGTTTTAGCCTTGTTTTGAGGGAAAAAGTGATGTATATCCCTATGATTATTTGCATATTCTTTATTATGAGCTAATAAATGTGATTAGATGATTTGCAAGGAAAAAGATAGAGAAAAACAACCCATAAGAGCTAAAATGAAAAGCATAAAAGCATTGGGAAGGAGTTAGCAAAGTTCCGGGAGAAAAAGAGACAAAAGAAGAAAATCTGGGTTGTGGTGCATTGGTGGAGTGCCACGCCAGCCCCCAAACTACTGATGGGTGTGGATGGCATGCCACACCAGAAGCATAACTTCAGAAGGCCAAGTCTTGCGCATCGGTGGCGCGTCGCCCCAGCCCTAAACCCAGAATTTTTCCAACTTTTTTCTACTCCAAATCCAAGTAGGAAAAGGGGTTATTTTCCTCCTACTCTATAAATACATATCAAATCACGATTTTCACTCACCTTTTGACCTACGAAAAGCTAGGAGCCGCCGTGGAGGCCAGAGAATATTGGTTTCATCTTTTTTTCTCCTTTATTATTTATTTTACGTTTTTCTTTGGATGAATTGTTGTAATTACTCCATGTCTATGTGGAGTTAAACTAATTGTTCTAGGATAACTATTTTACTAAATTAAAACAATTCATCCAAAGAAAAACATAATAAATAATAAAGGAGAAAAAAAGATGAAACCAATATTCTCTGGCCTCCATGGCGGCTCCTAGATCTTCGTAGGTCAAAAGTTAGGTAAAAATTGTGATTTGAGATGCATTTATAGAGTAGGAGAAAAATAACCCCTTTTCCTACTTGGATTTAGAGTAGAAAAAAGTTGGAAAATTTCTGAGTTTGTGGCTGGGGCGACGCGCCTTCGATGTGCCAGACTTGGCCTTCTGAAGTTCTGCTCCTGGCGTGGAGCGCCACCATAGCGCCAGCCACACCCATCAGTAGTTTGGGGGCTGGCGTGGCACGCCACCAATGCACCACAACCCAGATTTTCCTCTTTTGCTCTCTTTTTCTCCCAGAACTTTGCTAACACCTTCCCACTGCTTTTTTACTTTTCATTTTAGCTCTTATGGGTTGTTTTTCTCCATCGTTTTCCCTGCAAATCATCTAATCACATATATTAGCTCATAATCAGGAATGTGCAAATAATCATAGGGATATACATCACTTTTTCCCTCAAAATAAGGCTAAAACATGGGTAAATAAGGCAAGCGGGCGTATAAATACGCCCAAGATCACCACCCCACACTTAAACCTTTGTTCGTCCTCATACAAATCACTACACACCCTATAAAATTTCACATATTAAGATATCAATTGAAAAGGTCTACTCACACCCAAGTTAACTAGACAGTTTAATCATGACCCATAATCCACTCAACACGCATACATCAATCATATTTTCACAGACCCTTCATTGAAACCACACAACCTCTATAGCTGACTCTTCATGAAAAAAATAAGGCCAATATGATCATGTATAAATATAGCCATCATTAGTACACCATGTTCTCACCATTTTGTGCCCTCACATTTAAGAGAGATGCCCCTTGCACACATCATACATGCATATTCGAATTGAGGCATATAGATAAGAAATTCGCTCGCTCTCTCAAAGAAAGTTTCATGCATAAAAGACATACCATAAGCTTTCCCTTAGTGTAATACTCTATTAACAAAGCATCAGAATTGTAGGATCAAAAGGACTTCTACAGGTTGTAATGTCAGCTAAGTGATGGGTAGGAACACTTTAGCCAATAGTGACTACTTTCTCTATGCACTTTAAGACACTCACTTTAAACTTTTTCACTCATTTCCTTATATCACCTCAACTTCAACTTATGTTCATGTTTCCCTTCAAACTCCCTCTTTTTCTTTTGGTTTATTGCCCTTAAACTTCATTCACTTATTGGTATCAAGGAGATTTCTAAACCCTTTTTTTATTTGCTTTTCCTCTCCTTACTACCAACATACACATTATTTTTCACAAGGGCACCACATCTAATTCTTATTCTTACCACAACAACCTCCCTATATCTTTTTACCTTTTCTCTTTTGTTCCCTTCTTCTTTTACATTAGAAACTCTTTGGATCAAATTAATACAGGGTAATCAAATAAAAGGGGTAGGCTAAACATATGGCTAGTCAAAGAAATAGGCTTAAGACTCAAAGGGTCTTAACTAAGAATAATATAAAGGGTGGAACAAACAATAGTCAAAAAGAAGTGGCTTACAAAGAAATGCCTTGATCATATCCCCCAAGTCAATAGTATGTTTAATTTCATACACACACGGGGAAAGTTCTAGATATCAAGATATGCAATAAATACAACAAACACTCACCACACATGGCACAAAGGTTCAAACATGGCTTCCTAAGACTTCATATTCACAACACAATCAAATTGAATGAATTAACATTATTAAGCCCATCTCTTGGTTTTTTTGAGTCAAGTTAAAGTCCTTATGCGTCTCTAAATGAAGTTTCCTACTGTTTATGGTTCTTTTGAGTGAATTACCCATGAAGTCTAGTGTATACTTAGGTGAAGCACCTAGCATTCAAAAGGCTATGGTTTCTAATCTTTCTCCTTCCTATGACTAATTTTCTCTCAAGACGGTCATCATCCATCTATCGTCGAGAAAATTTCTCTATCAATGACTAAAAAAATTAAAAAAACTACTCTTAAAAAATAAAAACTACCTGGTTCAAAGGGTACCCCCTCGGAAAAGAACCGAAAAGAAAAACCAAGGGGTGAATGAGATATGCCTCTAAAAAAAACTAAAAAATCTTTTTGTATTTTTTTTTTAAATAAAATAAACTCCTATGGCATACTAACCCTAAAAATCACAGTTATTGGAAGAATCCCCACCCCACACTTAAAATCATGCTTTGTCCCCAAAGCAATTTAAAGAAAAAGATGCAGAAGAAGGGTGAGAAATACTTCCTGAGGCCCACTAGGGCCGAGCTGACAACATGTTTCTTCAATTTTGATCAAAAGGGAGAACGACCCCACACTGAAGCTTAAATCATGCTCGTTAGCTTTCAAATTCGGGTACTCAGACTTCCCCAAACATGAAAAATTAAAACAAAAACAAAAATATGACACTATAAAAAATAAGAAGCTACACTACTAGTTGGGTTGCTCCCAACTAGCGCCTGATTTAACGTCACGGCACGACGCCATCACTACAACACTTTTCTTTCCACTTAGAACATATGAGTTGCACCCCTAACTTTGCATCAAACTTTTTGCTCTTCTCAAGGGGCGGTGGTATAAAATAAAGTAACCAAGTAAATAATGTCGTATCTTGCACTTCTTGGCCCTTAAGTGAGGAATGTCATTTTGTCTTTTTGGTGTGTCAAATTTTAGAATGTAAGGACCTTGTTCCTCATCTACACACTTATCTACTAGCTCAGATGACTCGATTTTCATATCATCATCCAAACATAATGTAGAAAAGTGATTAGAATGAGGTCCAACAGTACCTAATCCCAAACTTGCATTGCTTATGACATGCTCACTTTCATACATCACCTCAACATCAACACTAATGAATAAAGCATACTTGAATGGATGAAATTCTTCTTTCTGCTCCACTAGTTGGCCAGTATCCATAACAATTGATGATTGGGAATCATATGCCTCAACCTTTTTCTTCAAGTGATCCTCCATGTAATGGATATCTGAGCCAAATAGGTGTATCTCTTGTTTGAGATCACCTCTACCTTCTATCAGCTTTGTCATTATATTTGTGAGGTTATCACTGTCACGCCCTGAGGCTACCCCCTAGACGTAACACGGGACTCGGGACCATAAGTTCCCCTAGTTAACCCTTGATCATAACATAACATAGGTATATACGAGGAAATATAGCGGAAACATACATAGAAAGCTAGGCAACCCAATCCATAAATGATGAAGTCAATAAGAAATGTAATCAAAAAGGGAAACTCAAATATTGTCTATATCTGAAAAGTCTCTAGATGACATAAAGAGTTGCTAGGACAAGACCCTAGCTAACTCAAAGTACGAAAGTAAAAAGCCATACATATTACTAAAATCATAACTAGCCCTCAAATATTGAGGACTCACCAACACTGACTGGAATGGCCTGCGGTCTCTAGCCAAGTGCTTGAGGGAGGGAACCTGAGTCTGCATCATCAAAAGGATGCAACGCAGATATACATCAGTACTATAGGATGTATCGAGTATGTGAGATATGCATATGATATGATGAAATATACTTGGAAGCATGCTTAAAACTGAGATCATGCATAATTTGTGATAAAATATGCTTAAAATATCCTTGAATATGAAATCATATGATAATACTAAAATATGTAATGTAATGAATCAATGCAATATCATAAGCTGAAAACATAATCAAATCATAAGTCATAAGTAGTAAGTCTGAAATCTAAAAGCAAGGAGTCAATACAATCTTTTCATGAAAACTAGCTTCTGTGGGAAAATACCATAAGTAAAGCTTAAGTCATGAAATAGATAACTTGATGCAAAAAACTTTCTTACGGGAGTTTCTTATAACCGACATGAGACCATGTGAGCTACATGGAATCTAACTATGTAATCCTAGTTAGAAAAGCTGACTTTGGACCTTGCCAAGGAACAAGTCACCATACCCAACTAGATAACCCTAGTTGGCAAAGCTGTCCTATGCCCCGCTAAGGCAAGGACACCATACATAAAAATATGGATCCACTCTCATAAGCCTTGAAGGCACATATCATATCGTAATCATAACCTACGCTGGTAACGTAATTTCTGGGACTAAGGGTACTCTCACCCCATCACATTCAATGCTAAATACTACTCTCAAAACATGTACATATAGCTCATAATTTCATACGGCATACTCTCATGCCAAATCTTATTCATAAAGCATGAAAACACATCGGGTGTCATGCAACTTTCATATCATAGTTCATAAAGCTTAGCATAGCCATAATTCAAAACATGCTTTTCTTTCTAAATTTATAATTGAAGAATTAGGCATGCAATTTCATAAATACATAAAGGCCATGATATCTAACCATGCCAACTTTCTCTTCAAAACATGCAATTTCATGTATTCATGCTAAAATTCACCATCAACAAATGGGCCTTTGAAATCAACTAAGGAACTTCAATTAAATCATAGATACGTAATCAAAAACCCTAAACTTATGCTTTAAAACTGAACCCATAATTTTTCCCCAGGTAAGAACCCATGTTTCATAAATTGGATAAGGATTAGCCTTAAAATCATGAGTAGGAAACCACTTATAAAACCCCCTGAAAATCATGCAATTTAGTGTTAGAATCCATTGAAGAATCATGAGAAAATAATTTATAGAAGAACACATGAGAATTGGGTAAGAACCCTAATTTAGAAATTCATAAAATCAATTTAGAAGATTGAGGTTTTGGGCATAAGGGTGAAGGAATTCCCTTATTGAATACCCAAATACCTTGATTAAAGCTTTCCTAACTTGAGACTTGAGGATGGATACTTGAAGATGGAATCCTTAGCTTGAAGCTTGGAGAATGGAGACCTTTTTCTTCTATTGGAACTTAATTGAGAGAATGGAAGAGAACCTAGGCTAAATGGGAATAAAACCCCTTCCAATTTGCCCAAAATGACTTAACTTAGGAGTTAAAAGAGTTGGAAATTACCAAAATACTCCTGGGAAAAGAATTTAAAAACTTCAAAGAATTTCATTAAAGGCTTCCACGGACACAAATCACGGCCCGTGGAATGAATCACGGTCTGTGGAATGGAAGTCGTGGTTCCAAGGGACTTTTTAGGTCTCTGGACTGATTTAAACGAGTTGGTTTCATGACCCATGGAACGTTCTCATGATATCCAGGTAAAACACTGATTTTCACGAGTTGGTTTCACGAATCATGGAAGTTTCCACGATTCGTGGAACCTTCTCGTTGTTGCTGTCTGTCATTTTGACTGACAGACACCCTGTAGTAAAACACTGATAACTTCTTACTCTGGACTCGTATTAAATCACGGTTAGTGGTGTTGGAAACAAGATTCAAATACCTTTAATTTGGTGGGTATTAGTCTACCTAAATCTTTATATTTTAGGAGTTATGATCGTTTGAAATTGAGCCTTGAAAAATCTAACACTAAAACTCAATCGGTAAGGAAGCTTTCAACTCAACTTTGAGCTAGAGGATCTTTATGACCCTAATTCATATCTAATACACTTTATGACCCTAATACATATCTAATACACATTTAAAACTTAAGAATAAGTCTTAATACTTAGATACATAGAAAATTTATCTAGTTCGGGTTTAACAACACATGAAGAACGATTCAGATTTGTCTTAGAATTTCTGGGGTGTTACAATCACGGAGAAACTCATGGAATTTAATCTTTTCCTCTTGTTCCCTTAGCAAAGATTAGCTCACTATGTTTGCTTCCTCACAGCTTTCTCCAAGTAGGGACTTACTTTCTTCTTCTACTAGGGGTTCATCTTGGGTATTGGTTAAGACCGTAACTTGCTGATCAATACAGGTTTCAGTCATAGTCTGTATCTCTGTGAGTTGGGAACCTATCCTCTCCGTGTATTTCCTCAATTTGATTGCGTCTTTCCTCAATTCTTCTTGCTTATCCAGTATTTACTTCAGCATATCAATGAGATGAGACTCATAATTCACATCCTCCACTTCATTACCCCAACTAACATCACAAACAATAGAAGAATCATAATAGAGGCACATGTAAAGGGAATAAGAGTTAGGAAAACCATTCAAATGGCTATCCTGACCACCATATATACGACATACATTAAATTCAAAAGGTTGGGTAGGTGTGCACCACCCGCCCTCTTGAATATAATGGCAATTGATACCCAGGTGGATTCCTCCAGTACTGACAAGGATTACCAATATATGAGTAGTACTCATCATTCAACCAATAATTATCCCTAGATGTCATGTTAAGAAGAGTAGTACAATAAAAAACTATCTATAAAAGAAAATAAAATATATACAAAAACTTAAATAAATAAAAATAAAAAGTATAATATAGATAAATAATTAATTTTTAAGTCCCCGGCAACAGCGCCAAAAACTTATTGCGTCCTAACGCACACGCAAGTGTACATAGTCGTACAAGTAATATAGGATTGTAAGTCTAGATATCATACCCACAGGGATTTGTAGATTATCTATTTTACTAAATTAAACTTGTTCTAATTATTTATTCAAGCGTAAAATCTCAAAGAAATATTTATTAACCAAAGTAAAAAGAAGAAGTTAACAAATGAATAATTAACTAAAAAAAGAGCAGGTTTTTACATAATCAATGTGATGAAATCAATCTAGTATTATGGATTCGCTAACAATCATGTTGAGTTAGCAATTTCATTAACTTGTTTATTTATCTAGTTGTTGATTTCGGGGTTGATTTTACAAATGGTCTTTCGAGTCTCTAGTTGCCTATCCAAAATAGCATCACAACTACATCGTTGAGCGGGGATGTGATATATTATTCTGAACACTTTTATATATCTTCCCGTATAAACCAAACGAGGTGTTCAAGGTATATTCCTATCCTAGTCACTAACCTATCCTTTATGTTACAAAAGAGAGGCCTTGCTCCCTATATTCTTCGTTCTATCCCAATGATTCTTCTTCCGAGTTCACAAAGAGATTATAGATTTATTTTAATGGTAGCTAAGTATTAAAATAGTAGGCACAAGAATATAAGAATAACTAATATGATGAATAAATTATTAAATCAATCGTCTACTTCAACAATAATATAATTAGCTTCCACAATCATAGAACGAGAAGTTTAACTCCACATAGACATGGATTAATTAAAACAATTCATCCAAAGAAAAATGTAAAATAAATAATAAAGGAGAAGAAAAGATGAAACCAATATTCTACGGCCTCCACGACGGCTCCTAGCTCTTCGTAGGTCAAAAGTTAGGTAGAAATCGTGATTTGAGATGTATTTATAGAGTAGGAGAAAAATAACCCCTTTTCTTACTTGGATTTGGAGTAGAAAAAAGTTAGAAATTTTTTGGGTTTGGGGCTGGGGAGAGGCGCCATCGATGCGCCAGACTTGGCCTTCTGAAGTTCTGATCCTGGCGTGGTGCGCCACCATAGCACTAGCCACACCCATCAGTAGTTTGGGGGCTGGCATGGCATGCCACCAATGCCCCACAACCCAGATTTTCTTCTTTTGCTCTCTTTTTCTCCCGGAACTTTGCTAACTCCTTCCCAATGCTTTTATGCTTTCCATTTTAGCTCTTATGGGTTGTTTTTCTCCATATTTTTTCTTACAAATCATCTAATCACATATATTATCTCATAATCAAGAATATGCAAATAATCATAAGGTTATACATCACTTTTGCCCTCAAAACAAGGCTAAAACATGGGTAAATGAGGCAAGAGGGCATATAAATATGCCCAAGATCACCACCCCACACTTACATTATGAGGTAGTGGAGAAGTGTGTAGATGAGGAACAAGGTCCTTACATTCTAAAATTTTCCACACCAAAAAGACAAAACGACATTCCTCACTTAAGGGCCAAGAAGTGCAAGATGTGACGTTATTTACCTGGTTCCTTCATCTTTATACCACCGCCCCTTGAGAGGAGCAAAAAGTTTGATGCAAATTTAGGGGTTCAATTCATAAGTTCTAAGTAAAAATAAAAGTGGTGTACTGATGGCGTCGTGCCGTGACGTTAAATCAGGCGCTTGTTGGGAGGCAACCCAACTAGTAGTGTAGCTTTTTATTTTTTATAGTGTCACATTTTTGTTTTTGTTTTGAATTTGCAGGTTTGGGAAAGTCTGAATACCCGAATTTGAAAGCTTAGGACCATGATTTAAGCTTAAGTGTGGGGTCGTTCGCCCTTTTGATCAAAATTGAAGAAATATGTTGTCAGCTCGGCCCTAGTGGGTCTCAGGAAGTATTTCTCACCCTTCTTCTTCATCTTTTTTCTATTAATTGCTTGGGGACAAAGCATTCTTTTAAGTGTAGGATGGGGAATCTACCAATAATTGTGAGTTTTAGGGTGAGTATGCCATAGGAGTTTATTTTATTTTTAAAAAAAAATACAAAAAGATTGTTAGTTTTTTTAGAGGCATATCTCATTCACCTCTTGGTTTTTCTTTTCGGTTCTTTTACAAGGGGGTGCCCTTTGAATCGGGTATTTTTTATTTTTTTAGGAGTAGTTTTTTTTTTGTCATAGGTAGAGAAATTTTCTCGACGATGAATGGATGGCGACCGTCTTGAGGGAAAATTAGTCATAGGAAGGAGAAAGATTAGAAACCATAGCATTTTGAATGCTAGGTGCTTCACCTAAGTATACACTAGAGGACATGGGTAATTCACTCAAAAGAAGCATAAAAAAATAGGAAACTTCATTTAGAGACGCATAGGCTCTTAAACTTGACTCAAAAAAAAAACTAGATATGGGCTTAATAATGTTAATTCATTCAATTTGATTGTGTTGTGAATATGAAGTCTTAGGAAGCCATGTTTGAACCTTTGTGCCATGTGTGGTGAGTGTTTGTTGTATTTCTTGCATATCTTGATATCTAGAACTTGCCCTGTATGTTTATGAAATGAAACATGGTGTTGACTTGTGGGACATGATCAAGGCACTTCTTTGTAAGCCACTTCTTTTTGACTATTGTTTGTGCCACCCTTTATATTATTCTTAGTTAAGCCCCTTTGAGCCTTAAGCCTATTTCTTTGACTAGCCGCATGTTTAGCCTATCCCCTTTATTTGATTACCCTGTATTAATTTCATCCAAAGAGTCCCTAATGCACTTTGTAGTTGAAAGACTTAATGAAAGAAGGGAACAAAAGAGAAAAGGTAAAAAGATACAGGGAGGTTATTGTGGTCAGAATAAGAATTAGATGGGTGCCCTTGTGAAAAATAATGTGTATGTCCGTAGTAAGGAGAGGAAAAACAAAAAAAAAAGGGTTTAGAAAAATCTCCTTGATACCAATAAGTGAATGAAGGTTAAGGGAAATAAACCAAAAGAAAAAGGGAGTGTTTGAAGGGAAACATGAACATAAGTTAAAGTTGAGGTGATGTGAGGAAAAAAGTGAAAAAGTTTAAAGTGAGTGTCTTAAAGTGCATAGGGAAAGTAGTCACTATTGGCCAAAGTGTTCCTACCCGTCCCTTAGCCGACATTACAACCTGTAAAAGTCCTTTTGATCCTACAATTCTGATGCTTTGTTAATGGAGTATTACACAAAGGGCAAGCTTATGGTATGTCTTTTATGCATGAAACTCTCTTTGAGAGAGCGAGCGAATTTCTTATCTATATGCCTCAATTCGAATATGTATGTATGATGTGAGCAAGGGGCATCTCTCTTAAATGTGAGGGCACAAAATGGTGAGAACATGGTGTACTAATGATGGCTATATTTATACATGATCATATTGGCCTTATTTTTTCATGAAGAGTCAGCTATAGAGGTTGTGTGATTTCAATGAAGGGTCTGTGAAAATATGAATGATGTATGCGTGTTGAGTGGATTATGGGTCATGATTAAACTGTCTAGTTAACTTGGGTGTGAGTAGACCTTTTCAATTGATATCTTAATATGTGAAATTTTATAGGGTGTGTAGTGATTTGTTCGAGGACGAACAAAGGTTTAAGTGTGGGGTGGTGATCTTGGGCGTATTTATACGCCCGCTTCCTTATTTACCCATGTTTTAGCCTTGTTTTGAGGGAAAAAGTGATGTATATCCCTATGATTATTTGCATATTCTTGAATATGAGCTAATATATGTGATTAGATAATTTTCAAGGAAAAATATGAAGAAAAACAACCCATAAGAGCTAAAATGGAAAGCATAAAAGCATTGGGAAGGACTTAGCAAAGTTCCGGGAGAAAAAGAGAGCAAAAGAAGAAAATCTGGGTTGTGGTGCATTGGTGGCATGCCACACCAAACCCCAAACTACTGATGGGTGTGGCTTGCGCTATGGTGGTGCACCACACCAGAAGTAGAACTTCAGAAGGACAAGTCTGGCGCATCGGTGGAAATTTTCCAACTTGTTTCTACTCCAAATCCAAGTAGGAAAAGGGGTTATATTCTTCCTACTCTGGAAAAGGGGTTATTTTCCTCCTACTCTATAAATACATCTTAAATCACGATTTTCACCCAACTTTTGACCTACGAAGAGCTAGGAGCCACCGTGGAGGCCGGAGAATATTGGTTTCATCTTTTTTTCTCCTTTATTATTTATTTTACGTTTTTCTTTGGATGAATTATTGTAATTACTCCATATCTATGTGGAGTTAAACTTTTCGTTCTAGGATTGTGGAAGATAATTATATGATTGTTGAAGTTGATGATTGATTTGATTATTTGTTCATCATATTAGTTGTTCTTATATTCTTGTGCCTACTTTTTTAATGCTTAGCTACCATTAAAATAAATCTATAATCTCTTTGTGAACTCGGAAGAAGAATCATTGGGATAGAATGAAGAATATAGGGAGCATGGCATCTCTTTTGTAACGTAAAGGGTAGGTTAGCGACTAGGATAGGAATATACCTAGAACGCCTCATTTGATTTATACGGGAAGATATATAAAAGCGTTCAGAATAAGATGTCACATCCCCGCTCAATGATGTAGTTGTGATGCTATTTTGGATAGGCAACTAGAGGCTCGGAAGACCATAGTTGTAAAATCAACCTCGAAATCAACAACTAGATAAATAAACAAGTTAATGAAATTGCTTACTCAACATGATTGTTAGCGAATCCATAATCCTAGATTTATTTTATCACATTTATTACGTAAAAACCTGCTCTTTGTTTAGTTAATTGTTCATTAGTTAACTTCTTCTTTTTTACTTTGGTTAATAAATATTTCTTTGAGATTTTACGCTTGAATAAATAATTAGAACTAGTTTAATTTCGTAAAATAGTTAATCGACAAGTCCCCGTCGGTCTGATATCTGGACTTACAATACTATATTACTTGTACGACCGCGTACACTTGCGTGTGCATTAGGAAGCAACAAAGCTCTAGCCACGTGTCTGTAAAGGAACACCTGAATCTGCATTATCAAAGGATGCATCGCAAGATATGCGTCAGTACTATAGGATGTACCGAGCATGTGAGCGATGCATGAATCATGATAAAAATAGTTTAAAATATTCTTAGGAATGAACTTGTTACTTAAAGAAGGACAATGAATAAATATCAAGGTATAAAACATAAAACATGAAATAAAGCTTAAGTTTCATAGTATTGAATCATATAACTTCATATCTTGAAAATAAACATGTGGGAGTTTCTTTTAACCTACATAAACCATCCTGAGCTACATGGAGTCTAATGTATCTGCCGCATCAAAAGAACCCAATATACCTTGCTAGGGTATAGAGGCATGACATGTGGCGTGATCACTAGATCTGATTCCCAACAGAGGGGACTTAGAACCTACAGGGTCACGTAGTTCTGGGACCATGGGTACTCTCACCCTGTCCAACTCGGTGCTAAAATACTACTCCCAAAACATATAACATGTGCTCACATGCATATGACATATCTGATGCCAAACTTGTTCATAACTTGTTCTTACTTGTTCGTACTTGTTCACACCCCAGATCGTCATACTAGTCATGAGTTTTAGTTTAGAAAATGGCTCATGAGCATTGATGGAATATCGGCTGTCTTGTCTTGCATAATATTTTATAACATGGAAAGATTTACATACTTCATGACTTGTAAAATTTGCATGGCTCTAGTTCAATTTCATAGAATCATAGGAACTAGGCATGCACATGCTTGAAAATCCACAAGGAACATGCTATCAAAATCTAATTTTCTTATGGTTAAACTTCAATTCATAAAATAAGAGTTAACATGTAAAAACTCATATGAAATCATACAATTTAATAGTAATTTTATAATCAATTCATAAGGAGACCATATTTAGCAAAACCCATAAGAGTTGGATAAGAACCCTAACTTGAAGACCATGAAATAAAAATTTGGGTTAGGGGTTTTGGGCACAGGGGTGAAAGAAACCCATTGTTGATTACCCACATACCTTGATTGAAGATAACCCACTTGAATTAAAAAAACTTAGGACGCTTGAACATGGAGCTTGAGATTTTAAGCTTGGAGAAGAATCGTTAAGGTTGGGGGTGGAGACTTGGAGAAGAAATCTGAAAGGAAACTCTTGAGAGACTTCCTTACTTGAGCTTCTATGATCTTGCTTGCTAGAAACCCTAAGTGTCTTGCCTTAGGGTCTTGAGGGAATTATTTAGAGATATAATGATGTTCTTATGAGGAATAAACCCTTTTCGGAATTTAAAAGATGAGGAGAAAGACCTGAGATAAGGAAAGGACCAAAATACCCCCAACTTAAATGCTGAAAAAAAGATAGAAAAGTCACCGGATGGGGCTTCCCACGGGCCATCGGAACCAACCGCAGCCCTTATATTGGGCCAAAAGGGCTCACTGGTTGGTTCCCATGGGCTTCCACCACGGGCTGTCGTGGGAGCCACGGGCGTCGTCCAGCCCGTCAGAAAGAGCCACGCCCGTCGGCCAGCCCGTCAGAATTTTGACAGCTGATAGTGCTTCACTAAAACGCCCATAACTCTTTATTTCGGACTCGGATTAATACGCAGTCAGTGGTATTGGAAAGATAATTAAAGTACCTTTAATTTGGTGGGTACTAGGACACCTAAATTTGTATATTCTAGGAATTATGATCTTTTCAAGTTTCCCCTAGTAAGACCTTATATAAAAACTAAATCGGTAGAAGAGTTTTCAACTTAACTTTGAGATAGAGGTCCTTTTTGACTTAAATACACATAGGATACTACATCAAAACATAGGAATTATCTCAATACTTAGATATAAATAAAATTTATCTAGTTCGGGTCTAACAACACATGAATAATGGTTTGGATCTTGGATTAGAATTTCTAGGGTGTTACAAGTGTCCCGTGCTTTAGCGGGCATTAGGGAAGCTTTGCCAACTAGGGTTATATAGTTGTATATGGTAACTCATTCCCTGGCATGGTTCAAGTCAGCTTTGCTAACTAGGGTTAAATAGTTAGATTCCATGTAACTCGCATGGTTTATTGTCAGATATAAGAAACTCCCATATGAATGTTTTGATTTGTTTAAGCTTATGATATTTATTTGAAGTTTTGACTCTTATCTCATGTTACCACTCAAGTTATGATGTGCACTTATGATATTCCCTTTTTGCATGAACTCAGTTTTAAGTATTTTTTAAGTATGTTTTAAGTATGTTTTCATCATATTCATGAATATCTCATATACTCAGTACATCCAATAGTACTGACGCATATTTTGCGCGGAATCCTTTTATGATGAAGATTCAGGCCCGTTCCCTCACACTCGTGGCTAGATCTTGCCGGAGTCTCAATTTCCAGTTGTGAGACCTCATTATTCGAGGGCCAGTATTAGATCTATCTCTCTTATGTTGTGTTCTTTGGATTTCTTGAGCTATTTGGGGTCTTGTCCCATCAGCTCTTATGATAGTTAGAGGCTTCAGACATAGCTACACTTGTTTTGCGTTGTATGAAGTTGATACTTCTTAAGACTTGTCCTTATTTAAGTTATGGTTGTCCTTTTGTATCTAGTATGCTTCCTCTATGTTTCTTGAATTTATTTTTGAGTATACTATGACCAAGGGTTAATCTAGAGCAGTTGTATTTCAGATCTCGTGTTACATCTAGGGGGTAGTCTCAGGGCGTAACACTCAACAACATGGCAGATTTACACTCCTTATTCACCAAATCCAAGACTCCATACATATACTTGCTCATCTGATCCTGTGGGTCAGCCACCGTAGCAAGAGCATATCTGGAAAGCTGAGTGAACCTCAACCCATATGCCTGAACAGTCATGGATCCCTATCTCATGTTCACAAACTCCTCGGCCTTCGCTTGCCTTAACTCCCTCGAGAAGAACTGGTCAAGGAAAGCCCTTTCAAAACACTCCCAAGTCATAAGGATCACGTCCCTAGCCCTAGCTTCCTTCTATTGCGTGAACCAGATATGAGCTACATCCTTGAGTTGATAGGATGCTAACTTAAAACTATCAACACCAGCCATTTGCATCACATCAAAGATTTTCTTCACTTCATCGATTAAATTTAGTGGATCCTCACTCACTTTCGAACCTCAGAACTCAGGTGGATTCATAAGGATAAAATCACAAACTCAGGCTGCTACCCCATCTTGAGGGTGGATGGGGATAGGAGCCGATTAGTTGGCCTGAGAGGCCACAGTCTGGGCTAGCATATGGATGGCATTCTTGAATTCCTCATTCGTGATCTCGGGGGCTGGAACTGGAGGAGCAGCATTACAAGTGGCTCGGTGAGGCATTGCACGTCGAGGCATAATATGAAATGTACAAGGAAAGGATTAAATAGATATTAGAGTTAAACTCTATCGTACGATATGATCATGAAAGAAGTGAAGTTTTTTCGAAGACATCTCATAGCTTCCCTCTCATAAGTGTGGCCTGCTTCACACACATGAAAGAGACTCTAATCGATGCAGCTTTTAGACATCTTAAGACTCTTGAACCTGGCTCAGATACCAAGTTTTTCACACCCCGAGGCTACTACCTTGACATAACACAGGACCTGGGACCACAAGTACCCCAAGCTAACCCTTGGTCATAGCATAACTCAGATAATTCAAGTAGACAAGTGGAAGCATAATAGGAAGATCCAAAATCAACATGTATAGATAATCAAGTCAAATAGGAATATAAATCCAAAAGGAGACTCGCATACTATCTATGTCTGAAAATCCTCAAACTGTCATAAAGAGTTGCTGAGACAAAACCCTAACTAACTCGAAATCTAAAATTAAAGCATAAGGAAGGACGCTCTAACTCTAGTCCTTGAATAATGAGGACTCACCAATAACCAGCTAAATGTCTGGCGTAGTCTAGCCACGAGTCTGAGGGCAGGTGCCTTAATCTGCATCGTAAAAGGATGCAACACAAAATACATTAGTACTATAGGATGTACTGAATATATGAGTCTATGCAACAATAAATTTAAACGTGCTTGAATCATGCTTGAAAGATTGAAGCCACGCATAATAAGAGAATTCATGAGTAAAATCATAGTTAAACATAAGACATGAAAATAGAAGACCAACCTTCAAAAGTAGAGTATCATGTAACTTAAATTGAAAAGCTTTCATACGGGAGTTTCTTATAACCGATAATAGACCATGTGAGCTACATGGAATCTAACTATATAACCCTAGTTAGCAAAGCTGTTCCAAATCCTACCAAGGTAAAGAACACCATAATCCAACTATATCACCCTAGTTGACAAAGCTTCCCTATGCCCCGCTAAGGCAAGGGCGCCATGATAATAAAGAGTGGAACCACTTTCATAAGCCCATCGGGCGATATATAACCTACACTGACAACAAAGTTTTTAGACTTGGGTAATTGAACCCTTGTCTCTCGGTGCTAAATGCTACTCCCAAAACATATACATATAGCTCATAAAACTTGTGACATATCTGATGTCAAAACTGTTCATAACTTAGGTAGACATATATGGATGCCAAACCTTTCATAAAACATAGGGACATATCTAATATCCAAAACTAATAGAAAAGCATGAGGACATATTTGATGCCATGAAATTTAGAAATCATGAGTCTTAAAGATTTGCATAACCATAATTCAAAATATACTTTCTTTTCTAAAATCATAGTTTGAAGAATTAGGCATGCAATTTCATGAAAATAGAGGTCATGTTATCTAAACATACTAATTTTTCTTGAAGACATGCAATTCAATGAAATCATACTAGAATTCATCATCAACATATGGGCTTTTGTAAACACTTAAGGAACCTCAATTAAAACATGGATAATGAATAAGAAGTCAAGAATTAATACTTAAAATAAAGCCCATCAATTTCCCCCAATTTGGGTAACAACCCTAATTTAGAAATCCATAAATTCAATTTAGAAGACTGGGGTTTTGGGCATAAGGGTCAAGGGATATCCTTATTGAATACTCACATACCTTGATTGAAGCTAACCCAACTGAAATATAAAAGAAAAGGAGGCTTAAACTTGGAGCTTAAGACTTGGAGCTTGAGAGAGTTACTTTCCTCTTTTGGTAGATGAATGCAGAAATGAGAAGGGACTTAGGCTATAGGATTAGAAATCATGCTAAGAATGGCCAAAATAACCTCACTTAGGAGTTAAAAGGGTAGGTAATGACTCAAATACTCCTGGGACTTAAATAAGAAAAACTAATAAAAGGCTCGGCTTCAGAGACCACGAGTCAGTCTACGAGCCGTCATCCTAAATGATGACCCATCAACTGATCCGTGGTTCCAAAATCCACTTCTGGGGGTCTACTAGAAATTCATTCCACGAGTCACACTACAGTCCGTGATTCAGAACGATGGACCATCCTCTTGACTCATGGTTTGACTTAAGGAATTGGGAATCTTCTGATCCTCAGGAACTGCGGATGGAAGGATAACTTGTGGTTCAAGATAATGGATCTTCAACTAACTCTTCATATCCAGGACCCTTCATGGGGGACCTCTAGAACTATGAACTATGAGTCCACAGGACGGTACATGGTTCTAAACCATGAACCATTGAATGACTCATAGACTGAAGGAATAACACTGCCAAAAAGCAAACCACGGGTCAGACTACTGATCATGGTACAGGATTACGGTCCGTGATCCATGGAAATTTCACAGTTTTCAAAAATTTCAAGTTTAAAAGTTAAATCAAATTTTGAGGTGTTACAGCAGCATCCTCAATCTTGTGAGGTCTTCAGAAATGGTATGAGGCCTTATATCTAGATAACTTTCAAGCTCCTTGGCAGGACTAAATGGTTCATAGTGTTGTTGTGGCATTCTAGGTGTGGGATGAAATGGTACTCTCTTTCTTGTGTTGGTTGAGGGGCTAAAATATTAACATTATACACATCATCATGAACTTCTGGTTCTTAAGTTCTGCCCCTTTTTATCTTTGATCTTGCCCCTTGTTCTTCTTCACCAAACTGAATTAAAATGCATAAAATGTTACATTTATATCACTGCACCTAATATACTTGCAAAAATAATAAAGGACAATCATAGACAAGAGATCAAGTGGTAAAAGTTGTTGTTACTGCATACAATAAAATACTCACTGATGCACACTAATGGCTTTTGTTTCTATTACTAAACTTACCAAGTATATACTTAAATCACAAATAGAAGTAATATTCAGATGAACATTGAATCACAAGAAGAAGTAACCAATTTATGCAAGTTATCATATAAATATACCTATCTATTCAGATGCAATCACTTTGTGCAAATTATCATATAAATATATCTATCGATTAAGATGCAACCAATTTGTGCATAATATCAAAACATTGAAGTAATGCTACAAAATCTGTGTCACTTGTATTTTTGGTGTAAAGAGTACATATCATATAACTCTACATAGTTGGAAGATTTTTTTTCTACTGAAGTATATAGTTAATACATACTATATGCTGACACCAACTTGGTGGATATTAATGGATACTTCAACTAACAGTGGTACAACTTTAGTAATATACATTCACTGACCCCTATAAATTCACTCATTGATCCAAGTGAATTGCTACTCAAAGTTAAGCCAAACATTTATAAAATTGTAACTCATCAACTCAAGGACCAACTCTAATGTCAATTACAAGTTTCTTTGAGGAAAATAATGTAGTACATCAAGGTGACTGAAGAAGAACACATATCCAGATCCAATCCCACTACCCTCAAGATAGAAAAAAGGAAAAAATAATGCAAATGCTAAGAGAATCAAAGAATCATTAGAGAGAAAATACAAAGATACTTATTATATTTCATAGATATATAAATAATAAAGGTTGTTACCTTGCATGTCCTTGTATTGTGAGTTAATTAACCACACTTTCTACATGTCATTCTAGTTCCTTTTCTTTAGTGAGCCCACTCTCCTGCTCTTTTACTTGCTGCATTCTTTTCCCTTGTTCTCTTGATCTTTAGTCTTCCAACAGTTTTCACATAGTCAGGTGGATACATTGCATTTTCTTGCAAAATATTCTAGAATTTCTGACCTCTTATAGGCAATAACTTGGCTTTGTATGACATGAAGAAATCTTCCTTACTGTACCACCAATTTATTTCAATTAAAGGTTCAAGTTTTTGGTAAAGCTTAACCTTGATGGCATGGGGCCATGGGATGCCAATTAACTTCCAAGACATACATGTGCATTTCTTCTCCACCAAGTTCACTATGTGCCTGTCTTCTCCCTCAGACACTTCATACCCAGGATCACCATTGAAATTAGTATTACATAATTGGGATATCTTGTTATGAGCAGTGAATAATTTCATGCACATAGGACTGTAAGACAACCTTTCCTTTTGGTTCACAATATGAATATCCCATTTGCTTGCCTCCTTCTCTTCATTATTTTGATTCTTATCTCTTCAAGCATCCTCAAGATAGGCTTGCTTCTTGGTTCCAGGATCCAATAGCTGAAGGACTCATGGAAATTATTATCTACTATTTGATTTTTGCAAACAATATCCAAATATATCTTGCACCATTTCACTGGAAATTTTACCAAGCCTTTGGCAGCAGACTCTGACAATGCACCAAGTACATTCAACTGGTCCTTAAAATCTTCCTTATCAGTACTCCAAGCATCCACAAAAGCAATTTCTTCATCTCTCTTGACCTAAAATTTTTCATCTAGTTAGCCTCAATATGCCTAGTACAATACTTGTAATCATTAAAAGTGAATGGTTAGTCAACAAACACAAAGATAAAAATAGTTAAAGCATCAAAGTATCTGTGGTGGGCTAAAGGAAGAACATTTGCCACTGCATCTATGTAATGTCACTCCCCGAGGCTACCCCTTAGATGTAATACACGACCTGGAACCACAAGTGCCTCAAGATAACCCTTGGTCATAGCATAACTCAGGCATACTCAATAAGTATATCGAAAGCATAATAAACTATATACTCAATCCATAAGATAAAGTCAAGATGAACATGATTCAAAGAAGACCCGAATACTATCTATGTCTGAAAAGCCTCTACACATGACATAAGGAGTTGCTAGGACAAGACCCTAGCTAACTCAAGGTGCAGAAGTAAATAACCAACAACTAGCTAGAATCATAACTAGCCCTCAAACATGGAGGACTCACCAACACTATCTGGAAATGACTTGCAGTCTCTAGACAGTTGCCTGAGGAAGGGAACCTGAATCTGCATCATCAAGAGGATGAAACGCAAAAGATGCATCAGTACTATAGGATGTACCGAGTACGTGAGATATGCATTATCATGATAAAACATACTTAAAACATGCCTAAAAGAAGCTCTTTCAAAATAAGAGATAGCATAAGAAGTTATCAAGATATCAGACATGAACATGAAGTAAACACAAGGTTCAAAGTAAGGTACCATATAATTTCATAACTTGAAAATAATCATGTGGGAGTTTCTCTTAACGAACATTAAACCATGATTAGCTACATGGAGTGCAGTGTCACGCACCACAACTGAAAAAAGGTTATCCTAACCGGCCAAGGTTAGAACTTGATTCATAAGGATCCTTTCATAAGCCACGAAAGGCAACCTATGATGGCAACGTAGTTTTGGACTTGGGTTATCTAGAACTCTCATCGCTCGGTGCTAAGTACTACTCCCGAAACATATAATATAAGGCTCACATACATGTGACATATCTAGATGTCAAGCTTGTTCATAAATATGTTCATAACCCGAATCTTCATACTACTCACGAATCTTGGTTTAGAAAATGATCCATGAGCATTGATGGCACATCAAGTGTCTTGCATTGCATAAAAGTTTATAACTTGAAAAGTTTTATGGCACTAGTTCAATTTCATAGTACATATACTTTTATAAAACATAGAAACTAGGCATGCACTTGCTTGAAATTCAAGAAAACATGCTATCAAATACCCAATTTACTTGAATCAATTTATGCATGTAGAATTTGTCATAATTATCCTTCAATTTGAAATAGGAGTTCATATGTAAAAACACATGCAAAATCATGCTATTTAGTGGTAATTTCATAATAAAATCATGAGAAGGGGAATAGGGGCAGCAATGGAAGAAAACACTTCCACAAACCTCCTGTAGTAACCAGCCAAACCCAAGAAGCTCCTAATATCAGACGGAGAAGTAGGTCTAGGCCAGTTCTTTATGCCTCAATCTTTTGAGAATCAACTCGAATACCATCTCTAGTCACAATATGACCCAGAAAAGTAACAAACTGCATCCAGAACCCACACTTGCTGAACTTAGCAAACAAGTGTCGACCCTTTAGGGTTTGCAACACAACTCTCAAATGGTCTGCATGCTCCTCCGTACTCTGAGAATAGATAAGAATATCATCAATGAAGACAATCACAAACATATCTAAATATTGTTTGAACACACAGTTCATCAAATCCATAAAGGCTGCAAGAGCATTCGTTAGACCAAAAGACATAACAACAAATTCATAATTACCATACCGAGTCCTGAAGGCTGTCTTTGGAATATCACACTCTCAAACACGGAGCTGATGATAACTGGATCTAAGGTCGATCTTGGAGAATAAACTAGCACCATGAAGCTGACGGAACAAGTCATCAATCCTAGGAATGAGATACTTATTCTTAATTGTGACCTTGTTTAATTGATGGTAGTCAATACACATCCTAAGGGAACCATCCTTTTTCCGCACAAACAAAACTGGGGCACCCCATGAAGAAATGCTAGGCCTGATGAAACCCTTATCAAGAAGATCATTCAACTAATCATTTAACTCTTTAAGTTTTGCAGGAGCCATTCTATAGGGAGGAATAGAGATAGGATTCATATCTGGAAGAAGATCTATCCTAAAGTTGATCTCCCACTCGAGATGTACTCTGGGCAACTCTTTGGGAAAAACTTTTAGGAACTCATTCACAACAGGGACAAACTGAAGGGATGGGGTTTCGGACTCCGTGTCCATAACCTAAACTATATGATAAATATAACCCTTAGAAATCATCTTCCTAGCCTTAAGATAAGATATGAAATGACCTTTCGAGGAAGAGGACTACCTTGCCATTCTAAGACGGGTTCATTTGGAAACTTGAAACTGACAACCCGAGTATGACAATCAACCAAAGCATAAAAATTGTACAACCAATCCATACAAAGAATAACATCAAAATTAGTCATCTCCAACTCTATTAAATTCACTGAAGTGACTCTGTGAAGGACTAAGATAGGGCAATTTAGGTAGATTCTTTTGTCTAGGACTGACTCACCAATAATAGTAGAAACACAAAAGGGTTCTAAAAGTAATTCAGGACAAATTTTGAATTTGCATACTATATAAAAGGTCACAAAAGGTAAGGATGCACTGGAGTCCAATAAAGCATACACATCAAGAGAGAAGACTTTCAACATACCAGTGACAACATCTGGTGAACTCTCCTGGTCCTGACGGGAGGACATAGCATAAAGATGGTTCTGGCGCTGTCCACTAGAACTAGAAGTAGTGCCCTACTAGGCTGGTTGACCTTCTGGGGCTGCTAGAGCAGACTGAGCCCTACTACCTCCCTGCCCTTCTTAGCCAAAGGGTAATCTCTAATAATGTTTCCAGCCTGTCCACACCCAAAGCATGCTCCCGTTCCCAAACGACACTCTCTCGGGTGATTCTTCCCACACTTCCTGCAAATAGGATGGGAGGATCCTTTAGCAACACTCCCCTGAGACTGCGAATAAGAGCCAGATCCTCTACCAGTCTGATCATGATGAGGCCTCGAGGACTGGGTAAGAGCACTAGCAGAAAAATGAACGGGTCTTGATGACTTCTTCTAAAATGAGGAGCGATGTCTTCCACCAGACCTTTGATGGCTAAAACTTGAACCCTCAGATCCAACCCTTTTGTTCTCTCCATCCATGTCCCTAAGCTTTTCCCCCTCGATCTGGTGAGCATGAGTCATAAGTTTGTAGATATTCATATCACTCAACAGCATAGACTATCTATACTCTTTTTTCACCAAATCTGAGACTCCATAGATATACTTACTCATATGATCTTGTCGGTCAGTCACCATAGTAGAAGCGTATCTGGAGAGCTGAGTGAATCTCAAACTGTACTCCTGGACTGTCATGGATCCCTGTCTGAAGTTCACAAACTCCTTGGCCTTCGCTTGCCTTAACTCCCTCGAAAAGAACCGGTCGAGGAAAGCCCTTTCGAAACACTCCAAAGTCATAGGGACCTCGTCCCTAGACCTAGCTTCCTTCCATTGCCTGAACCAGATATGAGGTACATCCTTGAGTTGATAGGATGCTAACTCAACACTATCAACCCCAGCCACTTGCATAACATCAAAAAATTTCTTCACCTCGTCCAAAAAGTTGAGCAGACCTTCCCCAACCTTTGAACCCTAGAATTTTGGCAAGTTTATATGGATAAAATCCCGAACTCAGGTCGCTAAACCCCCTTGAGGATGGACGGGGATAAGAGCCGGCTGGTTGGCCTGAGCGGCTAAGGTCTGGGCTAGCATATGGATGGAATTCTTGAATTCCCCATTCGTGACCTCGGGGGCCAGAACAAGAGGATAAGTATTCCGAAAGGCTCGGTGAGGCATAGCACATTAAGGCATAATCTAAAACGTACAAGGAAAGGATTAGAGGGATATTAGAGTTAAACTCTAACGCATGATGTGATCATTAAAGAAGTGAGATTTTTTAAGATATCTCATAGCTACCCTCTCATAAGTATGGAATGTTTCACACATATGAAAGAGATTCTACTCGATGCGACTTTCAGATATCCTAGGACTCTTGAACCTGAGGCTCTGATACCAAGTTTGTCACACTCCGAGGCTACCCCTAGACGTAACACAAGACCTGGGACCACAAGTGACCCAAGCTAACCCTTGGTCATAGCATAACTCAGGCATACCAATAAGCATAGCGGAAGCATAATAAACTAGATACTCAATCCATAAGATAAAGTCAAGATAAACATGATTCGAAGAAGACCCAAATACTATCTATGTCTGAAAAGCCTCTACACATGACATAAGGAGTTGCTAGGACAAGACCCTAGCTAACTCAAGGTACGTAAGTAAATAACCAACAACTAGCTAGAATCATAACTAGACCTCAAACAATGAGGACTCACCAACACTATCTAGAAATGGCCTGCGGTCTCTAGCCACGTGCCTGAGGTAGGGAACCTGAATCTACATCATCAAGAGGATGTTGTGCAAAATATGCGTCAGTACTATAGGATGTACCGAGTATGTGAGATATGCATAATCATGATAAAACAAACTTAAAACATGCTTAAAAGGAGCTCTTTCGAAATAAGAGATAATATAAGAAGTTATCAAGATATAAGACATGAACATGAAGTAAAGACAAGGTGCAAAGTAAGGTATCATATAACTTCATAACTTGAAAATAATCATGTGGGAGTTTTTCTTAACCAACATTAAACCATGATGAGCTACATGGAGTCTAGTGCCATGCATCCACATTGAAAAAGGTTATCCTAAACGGCCAAGGTTAGAACCATATTCATAAGGATCCTTTCATAAGCCACGGAGGGCAACCTACGATGGCAATATAGTTTTGGACTTGGGTTATCTAGAACCCTCATCGCTCGATGCTAAATACTACTCCCAAAACATATAACATAAGGCTCACATACATGTGACATATCTAGATGTCAAGCTTATTCATAAACTTGTTCATAACCCGAATCTTCATACTACTCACAAATCTTGGTTTCAAAAATGATCCATGAGAATTGATGGCACATCGGCTGTCTTGCATTGCATAATAGCTCATAACTTGAAAACTTGTATGACACTAGTTCAATTTCATAATATATATACTTTAATAAAATATAGGAACTAGGCATGAAAACATAAATCGGTTGTTTTGCATTGCATAATAATTTTGCATTGCACTTGCTTGAAATTCATGAAAACATGCTATCAAATACCCAATTTACTTGAATCAATTTATGCATGTAGACTTTGCCATAATTATACTTCAATTTGAAATAGGAGTTCATATGTAAAAACCTATGCAAAATCATGCAATTTAGTGGTAATGTCATAATAAAATCATGAGAAGGCAATTTATAGCAAAACCCATAAGAATTGGGTAAGAACCCTAATTTGAAAGTTCATGAAATCAAAATAAAGATTTGGGGTTTTGGGCACAAAGGTGAAAGGAACCCATTGTTGAATACCCACATACCTTGATTGAAGCTAACCCACTTGAAATTGAAAAGAAAAGGAGACTTGAACTTAGAGCTTGAGACTTGGAGCTTGAAGGAGTTCTTTTCTTTTTTGGGAGATTAATGAAGATTTGAGGAGGGACTTAGGCTAATGATGGTGAAAACCCTTCTAGAAGTAGTCAAAATGACCTCACTTAGGAGTTAAAAGGGTGGGTAACTATAAAAATACCCCTAGGACTTAATTAAGAAAACGTTGTTTTAAAACTCGGCTTCATGTTTCACGGGTCCCTTTCACAGTTCATAGAACTCATCACAGCTCATGGACTTGAGTCGTTGTTCCTGAGCCAAAATTTCAGGCTGCGGATAACTTTCCATGGACTAACAGGATGAATCATAGAAACTTCTACGAGTCATGGAACAAATTCGTGGTTTCAGGGGAAATGGCCACTCTCTGTATGATTTCCATGGGTTGGTACCATGATCCATGGAAACACCCACGAATGGTGAAACTAACCCATGGTCCTCAGACCTGAGGGTGGTTTGAAGGACTTGAATCACGAGTCCTTTCAATGACTCGTGGAACTTTCCATGGCTCGTGGACTTGACCCGTGGTCCCTGGAAGTTTAAAATTTTGCAATTTCTGAGTTTAAAAGCTGAGTCGATTTCCGAGGTGTTACATGTAATTACCCTCATGGTTATTTTCTTCTATTCGTGTCTTTTAATCATTTTGACCCTTCATGTAGCTTCTTCATAGTTAGTTTGACTTTCTGCAATAGGTGGCACACTTCTCAAGGCATTCGATCAAATTTTAGAAGAGTTTCCTTATTTTGGAACTCTTAAAGCTAACTTTGGTCAACTTTCAGAGTAAACAGGCTCAGATAAAAATTCCATCAATGTTGTTAGCTACAGAACATAGAATTTGGGCTAGTGGGACCTTTGGATCGAGTCCCGAGGTTTCCAGACTCATTTTAGGCACTTGAGTAACTTTTAGGCAAAACCAACAAAGTGTTGACATTGGTCAATATTTTATCAAGACGACCTCAGTTGGTCATTTTGATGATTCTATTGAGTCCAGAATGTTGTTTTTAGTTCGGTAGCATATTTGGTTTGTGTTGATGTGAATTAATCCCGAGGGTCCATCTAGTGAATTTTTAGCCTTGGGATTTTCTTGGTTTGCTGCTACTGGTGCAACTCCAAGTTGTTAATCATGATCGCAACATTGCCATTAGATTCGTGATAGTCTAAATTTTTGACCATTGCAATCGCGAGCGGTTCACGAATGCATTCATGATGAAGGGCGGTTGGGACCCAGTCTGGGTTATTCTTCACATTCATAAAGAAGACCATCCTTGTCGTGATGGTCTCCCCTTTCCCTTCTTTTCATTTGCGAAGGGTCCTTTGTGTTCGAGATGAAAGACCCCTGGCAGCTATAAATACTTCCTCCTTCATTTTTCAATTAGGTTTTCATGAATTTCTCCATTGTTGAGCTTGTAGACTATATTTCCTTGAGCTTTTATGATCATAACATTTTCCGGGTAAGTGCCTAGCTCATCCCTTCATAAATTCTTGTATATTTTGCATATATCTATCCTAAATTGGTAGAATTCCATGCCTTGATCCTTGAATTTAATTCCTTTGATCAAGTAAGCTTTAGGACTGTTTTGGGCCCCGAAACATCCCGTTTGTGCCCAAATTTCGAGCATGGGTTTAGGATCCTATTGGATACATAATTGGGATTTTTGTTTTGGTTTTCATTAGCGGGCTCCGAGGTTTAATTTTTGACCCGATTTTCAGCCTGAAATTGCTTATATCAATATGAGTGTTGTTCTTCTCATCTTAACACCTAGATCATGTTTATGATAGTTTGGCAGCATTTCGAGGCACTCCAAAAAGGAAAGACTCTCGAGTGATGGTTCATGATTGAAGTTCAACATTGAGGTTGGTTACGGTTTACCTCTTTTAGACTTATCTTGATTAGATTATATATGTTATAAATTACATGAACGTTAGGGTAATATTTAGGTTTGAATTAGGCTTTAATTTTGTTCTTGCATAGTTGGTCATTATTGAGATCGTAGAATAGAATTATCATATTTATCCTTAGTCTAGATGATGTAGACTTGTTACAGTTAGGCTAGAATCCTTAATGTAGGATTGAGGAGGATTTCATAGCACAATAGGCGTTTTATGATTATTTTTGCTTTATAGTTCTGTTTTTTGTGTTTACTTCCATTACTGTGCAGTTGTGGGCCTGAGGCCATAACTTTAGACTGGATGAAGTTCCAGGTTAGTTGTCTTGCTTGGAGTGTGCCCTTGCCTTATTTTCTATATACATATACATGTATTCTCTTATAATGGCACGCATAAGATAATACATGCATTTACATGGCTAGTGGTACGGTTTTAGAAGAAATATGAGATTTTCCATTTAAGCATGAGATTTTCTATTTTTACTATGATTTTCAAATTTCAGAGAAATACTTCATGTTTTATCACTGTTTTGGAAAGGAAAGAAAAGTACCACTTTTTATACTCGGTCCGAGGAACGTTTCTAGACCTTTTCTCTGTTTACTTTCTGTTGTTGAGTCTATGCTATGATTATGGGAGTCCTGAGGAGCACATATCTGGGTTTTTACTTTTATTGCATATGTTGATGAGCTCTAGAGTGGCCTATGAGACATTTCGGGGAGCCTACGAGGCATCCTGCAAATGGCATTTTGGGGTTTTTACTTTACTGCATTGGCCATATTCTGCACCATATCATCCCATGATGTATTGCATTATTTTGTATGCACTTTTGAGTGGTTTATTACTTTTTAAATTATTATTTTCACCATCAACCGGAGGTATTTCTTGTTTTCAGTTTTCCTGTGGTAACGATATTTAGGTGGATCTCTTATATTATATATTATCTTTTGAGCTTGGTCGGCCTATGATGCCTACTGAGTATCCCGTGTTTTGGTACTCATACTACATTTGCAAAACAAAAGTCGGAAAAAGTTATTGTAAATTCCTTTAAGGAATTCTCTTTAAATTTTGGTTAAATGTCTTGTGGTGTTTCTCCCTATCTATAAAGAGTTATTTGGCTCTCAATATACAAAATCGAAGTTCTACGAGTCTAGTTTCCAATGCACTAAACCGTTCATCCATATGGCCTCAGAATCGAGAGATATTCATAATAAGACTGCACAAGCAGACATGTCAAGGTGGGGCCCACATCCTAAGTCGGTTTAGCTTGATAAAAGCTGATTTCCCTTCGTTTTAACTCATTATTTTCACCCAAAATGCACTGAAAATCAGAGGTAAAGTCCCTAAATAATCCATGTACTTTGATCCTTTCAATTTGAAAGTTTAACGGAAGTTGCTCTACGTTGCGAGCTCGTCATTTTGGTGTAGTTTGTCTGGTCGATTTCATGGCGTATCTTCGAGGGTGTTGATACAGCGAGCTAGCAGGTGTTTTCTGAGTATTTGGAAGTATCTATGGAGTTATTTTGGCAAGGTATGGATCCTGTACACTTATCTATTTGTTGGATCAAGAATTTAAGCTTCTAGTTATGAAAAGTTGTTGTTGCCGATATCTTGTAGTAGTTTCTTGTTGAATTTGGATCCGGTTGTTGTTCCTGCAAGGAGGCAGGTTGTTTAGAATGGGATATTGTATATTTTTGTCCCAGAAATCTCTCCCCTATGATCCTCCTTCGTAATTATATGTTCTAGTATCATTTTTACAGCTTTCCGAGCCACGAAGTGGTGTTTTGGATATTGTGGCTTTGGACATCCCCTTTATCTTATTATGTTTGGTTATTGTTGTGGTGTTCTAGTTGTGGTAAGGTGCTGGAGTTATTGGAAAATTGTGCGATTCTTTTTGGGATCGCATACAATAGTGATTGGATTGGACAACGTGAAGTACGCCTTAAAATAGTGCCTCGGGAGCTCGTCGCTCCTTTGAGATGTGGTTAACATATTGTTGTTGGATTTAGCTGCCATTTATTATTGTTATTGGCCTCATTTTATGTTTTGAAGTTGGCTGGTCGCGACTGTGACATTAACACCTTATCAAATGGCTATGGCTCATTCTTGCAGCCTTGTCGATTCTAGCAATTATTCCATTACCTTGGTTGGTCAGGCTTCATAGAGACACCTTTGGGACTTCAGTTGAAAGTGTTTTTGTGATTCGGAGCTTCCCAGAGCAGTTTGAGCCTGGACGCTGCCGTTCCCATAGCTAGTCATCGGATGACAGGTAGTTTATGGCTTTCCCTACCTAGACTCTACGTATATAGGCTATAACTGCATTAATTAACATCCTTAGGTGGGTTATTATAGGTTGGTACTCCAGACCTTGTCCGCCTTGTTCGTTCGCTATTTCATGCGTTGTTTGTAGTATTCACGTAGTATTGTATATTGCCCTTGTGATCCTGTGTGGCCTTGTATTGACTCTGGAACATAGATGGTGGGTTATTTGGGGAATGTCTATGAGACCTAGACATAGAGATGATCCTTTTAGGCTGGTTATGTTTGTTGAGGAGCTGCTGGGCCTGTACAGGGCTAATAGGAGTTGTTGGGAGACATTGGGCTACTTTTATATTTGTGTGCGAGCATATCATCCATGAAAAATATTTTCCCCTGCATGTTTTACTACAGTTTTGGCTGCGAGCCACTACCGACAGCTTTTCCTAAATCTGCATGGCCCCGGGGGCCCCTTTTTGGTACTGTTGATGATAGAAAAGGGGATTTTTGGATGTTTCCGCACTGATTTTATTACTGGTACTAGTCTCTGCGGGGAAGAGCACCAGACATGATTTTATTATTGATACTAGTCTCTGCAGGGAAGAGCACTAGACTTGATTTACTATAGTTTTAGACCCGGTTACGCTCGGGCACCCTTGGAGGGGTTTTTGAGGTATTTTCTACTACTTTAGTCCTGTACAGGATATGGGCATGCATATTCGAGACTAGGTCTCTATCTTGATCCCAGACTTGCTTCCGGATGACATGTCTTGATACTGAGTTTAAGTATGGGGTCGGGGAACTCCATGGACCTTGCCACTCCGGGCCTGGGGCTTTGGGCTGCGTGTGTCGGAGAGAGGGGTATACGGTGGAGTAGAGGTATACGGGATGAGACCTTTCATTGAACCTGCTTGCTGGGCTCGATTGGCATCGTTGGAGGTACATACAGAGATTCTATTTCACATATCATATCATATCATGCATTGGATTCCATCCTTGTTTGCTGTGTGTTTAGTGTATGCTCCGGTAGTATGGGATGCCGGAGGGTTTGCTTTCACTTGATTGTTTTCCTCGGTTGTATGGGCGGCCGTTGGGACTGTAGGTAGACTATATTTACTCCTGTCTTTATTTAGAGCTTATCTTGGCACTCGGTTAGTGAAGGATTAGTGATGGTTAACCTGTGGAGGTTTCGATTGTAGGATGTCTGATTATTGTGAGGGCTAGGGAGTCCTATCTTATTGAGGCACTTTTGTGTGGCCTTCTGAGCAGAGTGTGAGACTCTGGTTCTATTCTTGTGGGAAGCTGAGTGGTATCTCTCGATTATTATGGTCTAGTTATTTCATCCTAGGGTGGTACTTGTGAGGTGATTCCCTGGTTATGCTATCATGTGATTGGATTGGTGTTATCATTTCCTTATACTGGTTGATTCCATTTTGAGTATGTTAGACTAATCTCCGTCTTTTCCTTTTACTTAAGGTTACTGGTATACTGCCATTTTCTCAACTCTCTCTCTACTTACTTGGATTGTTGTGCAAAGACTCCAGGTGCGTTCTCCTTTCCTTCTCCTGTGATTCTGTGTAATTGTATCTCTGTGCTAACATGTTTTACTTGTAGCTTTTGGTTATCTATTATATGTGCTAGCTCCTTACGCTCCCTTTATTGCTTCAGTGACTGCTTTCTTGCTATCTGTTACTTACTGCTTTTATATCTTATATGCGCTCAGTCGGCCGATGATGCCTACTGAGTACCCGTTGTTTTGGTGCTCATACTATACTTCTGCACTTCTTGGTGCAGATATTAGCTGAGCTTTCGCTGTTGAACGTGTTGGAGACTCGTGCAGCTTTTGGATTTTCAAGACTAGGGTGAGCGCCTGATGGTCGGGGCTTGTCTACATCTCATCTTTCGTACTGTTACTCTTTGTATATTCGGAGACAGTTGTACTTATCATTTTGTTACTTCTAGCACTTGTATTCTATTAGAAACTTCTGTACCGTCGATACCAAGTCTTGGAGTTGGTGTAGTTTCATTATGTATATATTCGGGTAAATTGCTTCCGCGTTGTCTTATCTTTATATTCTGCTTCTGCTTATCTCAGCTTGTTGAGCATATTGGTTAGGTAGTAGCCCATTACTAGTTATTCCGGGCTACGGGGATTGGTTCACCTACTGGAGGGTTGTAGGTGCCATCATGTCCTGAGAGATCGGGTCGTGACAACCCCTAATATTAACGGGTCATGATATTTGGGAGAGGGTTCAAAATTTGCCAAAGGTTACTGAAGAACCACCGTATAAATTCCATGGGTACTGTGTTGCGCATAATTGGACTAAACAGAGTATATTCTGAAATTAACTTATTGGATGGATAATCTACTCAGACATAATCTCGATGTCATGCATATTGAAAAAATATATTTTGATAATTTGTTCAACACTGTAATGGATGTAACTAGCAAGACAAAGGATAATATTAAGGCTAGACTTGACTTACCGGTACATTGTAGACGACCAGAGTTACATTTACAGGAGTCTACTAATGAGAAGTTGCTTAACCCCAAGGACAGTTATTCATTCATAATGGAACAGAAGCGGAAAATTTGTGAGTGGGTGCAGAGTTTGAAGATGCCAGATGGATATGCCTCCAATTTGGGGAAGAGGGTTGACATGCAACATGGAATCTTACATGGGATGAAAAGTCATGACTGTCACATTTTCATGGAACAATTACTTCCGATTGCTTTTAGTGGATTGCCTGAAAATATATGAAAACCGATGGCAGAGATCAGTTTATTCTTCAAAGACTTGTGTTCCAACACATTGAGAGTAGAAAATCTGATTCAGATGGCAGAAAATATTTTTATTATCAGTAATAAGTTGGAGAAGATTCTTCCACCTGGGTTCTTTGATGTGATGGAACATCTTCCCATTCACCTTGTCCACGAAGCCCTACTGGGAGGTCCAGTTCAAAATAGGTGGATGTGTCCTTATGAGCGGTAAGTAACTACAACACATTTATTCTTATTTCTTCAATTATATACATATCTAACGTAAAATCTTACAGCACCATTGGAAAGTCTAAAAGGAGTGTTAAGAACAAAAATAGGGTGGAAGGCTCTATAGTTGAAGCTTATCTTGCTAGATAAACAACCCACTTTTGTTCTTACTACTTTGATGATCAAGTGTCGTGCTTGAGAAACAGACCTAATCGACACGCTGATGTCGAGACTGATGCTGCAGTACAACCATTATCAATCTTCAATCAGCCGGGTAAGGGTTCAAAAAGGCGTAGATTGCGCATACTTACCGAAAAGGAGAAAAAATCTGCACAGCTACATGTCTTGCTGAATTGCCCAGAAGTCCAGCCCTTTTTAGAGTAAGGAAATTAAATACTTGCACAACATATTCAACTCCGATTTCATTAAGAAAACTAACTATATTTTCAATGTGATACTACAATTATTTTGTGCAGCTATATAGCCATGATCAAGTGTGTTTGTCATTTACAACGTGGTATACTGATTGGGTAAGTGTTATAATATATACATAATAATAATAATGTATAGTATTCTTCCTTCTACTAATACTATTTTTAATTTACTAACCATATATAGGTCTACAATTCAGAAAATGCCACCACAATTGATCAATTTTTCAACGATATTTCTTAGGGACCGATTAAAGTTCATACAAGGTCCCAATATAATATAAATAGTTTTAATTTTCCATGGAGGAATACTAAAAGAATAGAAAAACTAATAATAGTGGTGTTTGGGTTAAAGGTGGCGATGGAAACCAAAATAAGAACGTAGATTATTTTGGCGTCCTACAGGAGATTTTAGAGGTGGAGTATTTTGGTTTGTCAATCAAAAGAGTAGTACTTTTTCGATGCAAGTGGTTTGATCCAACCCCAAACAGAGGCACAAGAGAACTTAAGCAACATAACATCATTGAAGTCAAACACACTAGCGCTTATCAGGCTTATGATCCTTTTATTATTGCACAGAATACTAAGTAAGTGTACTATGCTCTTTATCCATTGAGTAGGGACAAGTCTGATTGGTGGGTTGTAATGAAAACTAAGCCTGTTGGGTGGGTGGAAGTTAAGAATGTGTTGGATGTTTCTTATCAAAACGAAATAGCAATTGTTCACCAAGAAGTGGACGTTGAGTTAGAAACCAACTTGGAGCATCCTGATCACATTTTAGAAGAAGTTAGTAGAGAAGAGTTAGAAACGTTACCCAATGTCGAGGAGGATGAATCAACAGATGAAGAAGTTGAATGGGCAACTGAGGAGGAGACTTTCGAAGAGGATGAATGGATAGATGGGAATGAAACTTCCGAAGAGGAAGAATAGCAATTAGCATGTTGTATTCATTATTTTTAATTATTGAATCCGATGAGGATATTTCTTTTAATATGTACAGCCTTCTTAGATTTGTAAAATATAATCTTCAATTATAGTTGATTAATCAAGAGTCATGTTTGAAGTTCTGAGCTATATCTCAGCCCGTATTAGTGACCAAATATGTTTTGGTACTGTACATATATAATATGAAAGCATGTGTAATCATTCATGTGTTATATATATCTAAAGGGAAATACATTGCCAATTAAAAGACTTCATAATCCATCAACATTAAAGAGAAAAAAAAAAGACAAAAAAGAGAAGAATATTGTTCTAATGTGATACAGAAGCTCTACTCAAAAGGTAAAACAACTTAAGGAACTTCCATAACAATAGGACTATATTATTTCTTGTTTGCAGTTCATTATTGGTTCTCTTCTGTCTGTTGATTTAGATAACTGCAAATAATTTTAGGTTGATACTGTCAATCTATCATATATGAGGAATAAATAAATACTAATAATTTTTTCAATTTTGGTCATTGTGTTTGTTGTTGAGTTTATTATTCAAAATATTAGTAACCTGAGCATTTCTAAGTTAAGGTAGTTTTTTACTTTACAGTTCTAAGTTGTTGTTTTTAACTGGACCTTCATTTTAAGAGTTTTTCCTTTACAGTTCTATGTTTTTTCTTTTAACTTCACCTTCATTTTAATAGATGGTAGATAAGAACAAGGCTAGCCAAAAAAAACCTGTCAATCCAAAAAAGAAAAAAAAGCTCAATACTTCTGAAAGATCCACTGGGGTCGTGATAGCTGATGAGTCCCCGCGACCTTATATCCCACCACGAGCCGTACTTTCAGCTACTTACTCAGTACATCAGTCACATAATGCCTCTACTTGCGTGACTCCACTCTCTGGTTATTCTATATATGTGCCCGTCATGGTACCCACATCGGGTTACCAAACACTGCAGGGTTATTCCCATCTTGGTCATCAGTCTACCTTGCCATCAGCCAGCACTAGTCAGTCTAGTACTGCCAGTGGATCAATTGAACTTTCAGGTCTTTGTCTTGGATCCTGTGACTCGTGTTCTAATACTCTCACGAACCAGCACTCAGATGCACATGGTCCACGACTAGGTGGTTTACAGCCAGGCAATAGAGACCATACCTGGATACTCATCATCGAGCCTAAAGGATATAGGTATTATTCAACTATATTACATCTTCTTTTTATATGTTTATCTTTTAATCTTTTAATTTTCGAATTTATATTCCAAGTGTTTAATTTTGTATTGCAGGTTATTTTCGGATGAAGGAATGACAAAAATAATCATTGAGTGCTGATGTTGGGCATATTTATATACCCGTTTATCATATTTTACCTATGTTTACCTTATGTTTTGAGAACGTTACCTACTATATATTGTGTGTTTTGATTGGAATTGCTATATGTTGCACTAAGACACGTGATTAGATAGTTGCTGGCAAAATGACGCGGGAAATGACCATGAATAGATGAAACGAAAGAGTAAAGCATGGAAGTGATGTAGAGGAATGCTCAGGAAAAAATAGGAAGGTGAAAATAGGATAAAAGCAATCGGGCGCACACCTAGCGTGGCGCCCCAAAGGGGAACCCAGGCAGGCGCGTCCAGGGCGCAGCACGCCCGACCCCAAACTACCAAATCCTGATCTGAGTGCCTTGCAGGTGCAGCGCGCCTGAGCCCAGACTACTGCAGGAACCTCTGGGTGCCTTCCAGGTGCGGCGCGCCAGCAGCCATCCCGATGGATTTGTTGGGATTTTTCTATTTCGATTTCAAGAAAGAAAAAGAGTTATTTCCCAAACCCTATAAATAGAACCTTGGACGTTTTTTGGAGGGCTCCGTCATATGTTTTGAGAGCAAGAGGCAAGAACAGAGTTCACCATTAGGTTTCCTTTCTTCTTCCTTTTCTTAGAAATACTTTGGATGAAAACAATTACATCTTTGTTTTTTGTTTGAGTATGAGTGGCTAAGAACCCTTGTTCTAGGGTTACGGCTACAAACGCATGACTATTTAGTATTGGAGTTGAATTGATTGTTCGTTTACCATTACAAGTTGTTCTTATATTCCTGTTTTAGTATTTTGTTGCTTGGCCGCCATTAAGATAAACATATAACCGTGTTGCAATCTCGAGAGAAGGATCAACAAGGTAGACCAAGGAATATAAGGAGCAAGACCTCTATTTTGTAACATAAGGGGTAGGTTAGCGACTAGGATAGAGATATACCTAGAACGCCTTGCTTGGTTCACACAGGAAGAAATATAAATGCTTTTGAAATATGATGTCACATCGATGTAGTTGTGATGCTATTTTGAATAGGCAACTAGAGGCTCGAGAGACCACATTTGTAATATCAACCCCGGAATCAACAACTAGGTGAACGAATAAGTCGATTCAAGTGATTACTATTTAGGAGTGCGTAATAAAGTTGTAACCCTAGAATTATTTCTAAATTAGAATCAACACAATTATTAATTGCTTGCATTTTATTTTGTCAACTTATTTTAATTTCTCACATACTTCAAGAACACATTCTTTTTACTTTTGTACTTGGTTATTTTAGCTGTATACGATTAAAGTAGGATATTTGCTAAATCACAAGTATCTTGGGTACGATATCCGGACTAACCAGTCCCTATTACTTGGACGACCACGTACACCTGCGTGTGAGTGGAAAGCGTGTAACAAGTTTTTGGCGCCATTGCTGGGGACTTAGAAATTAGCAAATTTCTAACTTTTCTTATACAACTTTATATTCAAGTATTGACAACTTGATCTTAGCATTTGGTAAAATCTGCAAGTACAAACTTTGAGCTGTCCAACAAACTGGAAAGGAAGAAAGATTTTGTAGAGCCACACTCGGAACTCGAAAGACTATTTCATCAGCGGAGTTGGGTAGCAACTCTTTATCCTATTAAGTTTCTATAGGTGGCTGAAGAGGAGACAATCCCATTAGTTGAACAACCCAAAGTTGTTATCACAGAAATGGCAGCACCAAGTCCAGTGCGCGATGTTGCAATACCACTCTTGACCAATGTCACCAACATCATGTTGAAACCCGCATCGGGCAGTAGGTTTGAGCTAAAATAGAGTATGATGCAACTTTTGCACACCAATGGCCAGTTCACAGGCTTATCACACGAGGACTCGTAGACACATATTCAAAATTTTCTGGAAATCTGTGACACGTTTGTTCCAACAGGAGTCGCAGTGGACTACGTTAGGATGACATTGTTTCTGCTTTCTCTACTTGGGGAAGTGAGGAGATGGTCGGAAGCGGAACCACCTAATTCCATCACTTCATGGGATGAGTTGGCCAGAAATTCTTAACGCGTTTCTTTCCTCCGGGAAGACAGCCAGGCTGAGGAGTGAGATTCTGAGTTTCAGGCAGAAGGATGGTGAAAATCTTTATACAGCTTGGGAGCGATTTAAGGCCCTCCTTATGGCATGCCCTCATCATCAGCAGAATAATAAAGTGTTGTTACATACATTCATTGAGGGGCTTGAGCCTCATTCAAAGATCTTACTAGATTGTGTAGCAGATGGGCAAGCACTGGACAAGACATATAATGAGATGTATACTCTTCTGCAGAGGATGGCGCATAGAAATTCAGAATGAAATAGTGATATTAGTAGAGCCACACCTAAGAAGATTGTCGAAATGCTTGAGGTAGATTCCAACACGGCTTTATTTGCCAAGGTGGAGTCTATGGCTAATCAGATGAGCAACATAGCTACTGTTCTCAACAAATTGGCTTTGGGGAATAATCAGGCGCAGGTTAATGAAGTTCAGCCAGCAACTGTTCAGTTTTGTGACACCTGTGGTGGTGACCATCTATCGGAAGATTGTGCAGCAAATCCAAATTCTGTGAACTTTGTTGGTTATGCTCAGAGAGGTAGAAATCAGAACTATGGGAATGCATACAATGCAAATCTGTGAAATAATTTGCCTTATGGGAACAACCAAGGCCAGAATCAATTCAGGCCACAAGGACAGAATCAACAGTTTGCTGGAAATAATAAGCATGCGGTCATACCTAGCAACATCAAAGACATGCTGAAGTCTATCATGGAGAGCCAAACTAAAAGTGAAGCAAAATTTGAAACAACTACAAAGGATCAGGCAACTGCCATCCGGAATTTAGAGAAGCAAATTGGGCAGTTAGCTGGGGCACAGAATACCAGACCACAAGGTAGTCTTACAGGCAATACTGACCCGTATCCAAAGCAGTTGAATGCAGTCACTACTAGAAGTGGGTTGGAGCTTAAAGAGTTAGCACCAAAGCAAGCAGATCCCAAGGTAGTTGAAGTTGCATCCAAAAAGGCTAAAGCTGGGACTGATATTGAGGTGAAAAAAGATGAAATTATTGTAAAGCCTCCTCCACCTTTTCCACAGAAGTTGATAAAACAGAGAGAGGAGGCCAGATTCAAGAAATTTCTTGATCTTTTGAGATAGGTACACCTTAACCTCCCACTCATAGATGTCCTTCAGAGAGTTCCAAAGTATGCGAAGTATATCAAGGACATTGTGGCAAACAAGAATAGGCTGACCGAATATGCCACATTCACTCTTACTGAAGTATGTACTTCTCAAATTCAGAACAGGTTGCCAACCAAATTGAAAGATCCGGGAAGTTTCACTTTTGAGATCACCATTGGCCAGAAAGTTATAGCTCGACCACTATATGATCTTGGGGAAGGTATTAACCTTATGCCATCTTCAGTCTTCAAGAAGATAGGGTTGGGTAGTCCTCACCCCACTAAAATTGTTTTGCAGCTGGCAGACATATCTTTAGCTAGACCTGAGGGCATTATAGAAGATGTATTAGTGCAGATTGGTCCGTTGATCTTTCCGGTGGACTTCGTGATCTTAGACTTTGAGCCAGACCCGAAAGTTCCATTTATTTTGGGACGTCTTCTATTGGCTACAGGGAGAGCATTGATTGATGTTGCAGCAGGGCATCTCATCATGAGAGCACATGAAATTGCCTGCTCTATATGAGGAATTGTCGGCTATTACTGTGGTAGAGATAGACTCAAGGGTACCCCTCATCACTTCCTCAGATCCATTGGAGAGAGCCCTCACAGGGACAGATTTATACAGAGATGGATCAGCACATGAGATGATTCACTGCTTGGAGGCAGCTTGTGCATTGTCCAGTACTACTATGTTTGAGCCTCTTAATAGACCATAGGGGACTCCTCCCAAGCCGTCTATTGAAGAAGCCCCGAAGCTGGATATGAAGCCACTTCCACCACATTTGAAGTATGCATATCTGGGCGAAGATGATACGCTTTTGATAATCTTAGCAGCCGGGTTGAATAAAGTACATGTTAAGGAAGCACTAGCAGTATTGTGAAGAAGGAAGAGAGCAATTGGGTGGCATATGTCTGATATTCATGGGATCAACCCATCATTCTACATGCACAAGATATACATGGAGGAGGGGTACAAGCCTATGGCACAACATCAGAGAAGATTGAATCCTCCTATGAAGGACGTTGTAAGAAAGGAGGTGATTAAGTGGCTAGACACAGGTTTTGTTTTTTCCATCTCAGACAGCAAGTGGGTCATCCCTGTGCAATGTGTCCTCAAGAAAGGGGGGATAACTGTGATAAAGAATGAGAAAGATGAGTTGATTTCAATGCGTACAGTCACTGCGTGGAGAATTTGCATGGATTATCGAAAATTGAATGAAGCCACCCAGAAAAATCACTATCCCATTCCATTCATTGATCAGATGTTGGATCGTTTAGCTAGCCAGGAGTACTTTTAATTTCTAGATGGATATTCTGGTTATAATCAGATAGCCATAGCACCTGAAGATCAAGAGAGGATGACATTTACTTGTCCTTATGGCACGTATGCTTTCCAGCGTATGTCGTTTGGGCTTTGCAATGCGCCGGCTACATTTCAGAGGTGCATAATGGCTATTTTTTCCGACATGGTGGAAGATATTGTGGAGATATTCATGGATGACTTCTCAGTTTTTGGTAAGTCATTTGACACTTGTCTGTGAAATCTGGATTGGGTATTGGCTAGGTGTGAAGAGATAAATCTGGTGCTAAATTGGGAGAAGTGTCACTTTTTGTTCACTGAAGGCATTTTCCTTGGCCATAAAGTGTCGAAGATGGGTCTCGAAATAGATCGCGCGAAGATAGAGGTTATTGAGAAACTACCAGCTCCAATTTCTATACTAGGGGTTCGTAGTTTTCTTGGACATGCAGGCTTCTATAGACGCTTCATCAAAGACTTCTCAAATATATCCAGGCCAAGGTGTAAGTTGCTTGAGAAGGAGGTAAAGTATGAGTTCAGTGATGAGTGTATCAAAGCGTTTGAAAACCTGAAGAAGCACTTGATTGAAGCTCCTATGTTGATTGCTCCAAATTGGGAGATACCCTTCGAGCTTATAAGTGACAGAGTGATATGGTGGTTAGAGCTGTGTTGGGTCATAGAGTTGACAAGGTTTTTCATTCTATCTACTATGCAAGTAAGACTATTGATTCAGCCCAGGTTAACTACACATTCACGGAAAATGAAAGTGATTGTATACATGGATCATGCTGCTATACGGTACTTATTCAGCAAGAAGGATGCGAAGCCAAGACTGATTTGGTGGATTTTGCTATTGCAAGAGTTCAACTTGGAGATAAAGGACCGAAAGGGCACAGAGAAGCAAGTGGCTGACCATTTGTCTAGACTTGAAGATTGGTATCATGTGCGAAATGAAGAACATATTAGGGAGGAGTTTCAAGACGAACAACTCCTAGCCCTTAGTGTTGCTGAGCTTCCATGGTATGCTGATATTGTTAATTTAGTGGTGAGTGGGGTGTATCCCTCGAAAGCCACTACACAACAGAAGAAGAAGATGTACCACGACTCTCAGTTTTATCTATGGGATGAGCCATACTTGTTCAAGCAAGGCCCGGATCAAATAATTAGAAGATACATTACGTAAAATCAAGTGAGGGAGATCTTAGAGAGTTGTCATTCTTCTCCTTATGGGGGATATCATGGAAGAGAGCGCACCGCACATAAAGTGTTGCAGTCGGGCTTCTATTAGCCCACTATATTTAAAGATGCGGCAGCCTTTGTTAAGAGTTATGATCAATGCCAGAGGACTGGAGCTATATCAAGAAGGCATGAGATGCCTTTGCAGAATATCCTTGAGGTAGAGATCTTTGATGTATGGGGAATTGACTTCATGGGGCCTTTCCCACCTTCCTTTAGCAATAAGTATATACTTGTTGTGGTGGATTATGTGTCGAAGTGGGTAGAAGCAGTCGCCCTTCCCACCAATGATGCAAAGGTAGTACTGAAGTTTGTCAAGAAGAACATATTCACGAGATTCGGTACCCCGCGAGCTATAATCAGTGATACTGGGATGCATTTCATAAATAATTGGTTCAACAAGTTGTTAGATAAGTATGGGGTGCATCATAAGGTGGCTACAACATATCATCCCCAAACGCGCGGGCAGGTTGAGGTGTCTAATCGAGAGGTGAAGCAGATTCTGTAGAAGACCGTGAATGCACAGAGAAAAGATTGGGCTGAGAACCTTGTTGATGAACTATGGGCATACAGAACTGCCTATAAAATACCCATTGGAGCTTCTCCGTATCGGCTTGTATATGGGAAGGCTTGTCATCTGTCAGTCGAGTTGGAACACAAAGCCTATTGGGCTATAAAGAAGCTAAATATGAATGATGAACTGGTTGGGCGGAAGAGACAACTGCAGCTTAATGAACTTGATGAGTTTAGGTTGCAAGCTTATGAGAACGCCAAGCTTTACAAGGAGAAAACGAAGAGGTGGCATGACAATCATATGCTTCCGTGCTCATTTAAACCTGGCCAAAAGGTCCTCTTATTCAACTCAAGGATGAAGCTTTTTCCCGGAAAGCTCAAGTCTAAGTGGTCTGGACCATTTGAGGTAGTGCGAATGACTCCACATGGCGCAGTTGAACCCCGAAATATTGGTGACACAGTTATATTCTTGGTGAATGGTCATAGGGTAAAGCACTTTTGGTCTGAAAATATGGACAGGGAGAAAACCTCAATCACCCTATAAGATGAGTGATCCTTGAGGTTGCATCATGCCGCGATGTTAAATCAGGCGCTGCGTGGGAGTCAACCCATGAATGTATTGTAATAGTTTAGGACAAGAATATCAAAAATACAAAAATATGAGTTGTGCCACGAACAAAACAAAGGCGCTAGGTGGGAGGCAACCCACCGTTCTTCTAATAGTTTGTTGTTTTTGCAGGGAGAAAAAGAAAAGTACCAGCCACGGATGCACGGAAAGAGGTAAGTAACACAAAATTTGAGTCCCAGAATTCTGGCAGAGCCTGGGCGCGCCGCCACAGGGAACAAATTACTGCAGGGGTAGTTTGGTGCGATAGAGGAGCACCGCTCCAGGCTTTTCTACAGAATGCCGATGCTTGTGCGATTTGGGTGCACCGCGTCATGACAGTTCCCAGGTGGATTCTATACTATCACAACGCGCCTCGGGCAGAACTACTGCATGCCTAAACTAGCGCGTTTTGGGCGCGGTGCCCCACATATGTTTCGAGCAGCATTTTCGGTTAAGTGTCAAGGGTCACCCGACCCAAGACCCAAAATCTTAACCAAAAGGTCTTTTAAAAGACCACATGCCTAAAATTCCTCTTCATTATTTGCAAAGGAGCGCCGCCCCACTCCTCTATCTCCCAAAATTTTCCCTTTTTCCTCTATTGTTGTCTTACTCAAGCTCCAACAAAATCCATAACTTCTCAAGTTAACTTCTCTCTTTACTTTCTAATGCTTTGGACTCCCTCTTTATGCTTTTCACATTCAATATTGGTAGGTGTAATCTTTGTTATCTTGTTGGAAGAAGTTAATATTTTTTTTCACCATTGATAAAAGCTTCAAAGCTTAAAAATACACCCATAAAAGAAGATTATTGTTCGTAGTTTCACTAATGTGGTGGATTTCGAATTTTGTCTCTTATTTTGTGTTGGGTCTTGATTTATGGAAGGCATAATGAGTAGTAGAAAGAGATGGGTCACCCTAAAAATTTCAAGAAAAATCACATGAATATGTAGTGCAAATAATGGAGGGGTGACCTTCAATAATGTTAAATGTTGAAAAAGGTAGAGAATCCTTGAGAAATTTTATGAAATGAACTTGTGTAAACGTTTTGGTGGATATGGTGTCTTAGGTTGACAAAATACAAATTGTGTTGAAAGAGGGAAGTCTGAGTACCTCATGATTAGCAACCTATGGACACCATTGCTAGCGAAATAAGTGTGGGGTTATCATGATCTTATGAAAGACACTAATTTTGCTAGCTCTCACTGTACTAGGCTGATTTGTGTAATATGTGTTTTGTAGGTACAATGATGCCACGAGGAAAGAAACAGGTCACTGAAGGCACTGGAGGCAAAAGGCCCCGAAAAGGGGAATCATCCGGTATGGCAGCCCCTACAAACCCGCGGGCACCCCCTCGTAAATTTGGAATGAGAGCAGTGATTATGAGGGGGAAAGACTGGTTTGAGAGCAAAAAGAAAGCTAAATACCACCCAGATGAGCATGTGACTGAAGCTCGGTTGCATGCGAAATTCCCACAAATCTATGAGATGGTCCACAGATTGGGCCTTCACTACATCTTTCAGGACCAAGGGGATTGTAACCTCACTATGGTCAGGGAATTCTATGCTAACTGGCAGACAGGGGAAGGCCAAAGTCAGAAGGTGGGGGTCCGCGGAAAGGTTATCCAGTTCACCACGAGATTACTAAATGAGTTCTTGGGAACACCACACGTGGATGCAGTGCCGTACTTGACAATGAAGAAGGACCCACCATACAGAGACATACGCCACACACTTTGTGGGGTAGACTCCATAGCTCGAAGAGAAAGAACAAAAGATACGCAGAGACATTCTACCCTCCACTATGCATACTTCAATCAGGAGGCAAGAGTGTGGATAAATATTGTGTGTCGTACCCTTCTCATATGCTCACACACAATCGAGGTAACTAAAGACAGGGTTGTTTGGTATATATGCTCATGAAGGGGATGCCGATTAATGCAACGTCATTACTAAGGCCTAATATGGTCAAGTTTTGTGAGAACAAAAGGTGGCGCTACTGCTATGGGGGATTGGTGACTTGATTCCTTAGGCAATGGGAGGTTGAAGAATAAGTGCATGAATTGGTTCCTCCGCAGGTCCCATACTTGGTGAGCAAACTGGTAGATGTGACTAACATAAAGCCCCATGATGCTATACACGGGCCGATACTTTCAAATGCTGACCGACAGGCTCGTGATGAGAGTTGGATGGGGAGGATGTATGGCATGGTAGATTTGCAGTTGAGGATTGGTGGTCAACCTTCGACCGAGGAGAAGATGTTGGTATTGCATGCTAGATACCCTATGATAGAGAGTGCGATGTACATGTGTAGGATGGGTCCAGCTTTTCAGGAGCCACTAGATGATGATGAACCTACAGTACACAACACTCATGATGATGAGGACGATGAGGAAGATGATGCAACTACCGCGTTGATGGTGGTAGATGATCAGACAGATGACCAGGATCAGGAATTCATTCCTGATGATGATGAGGACAACACTTAGAGGCCCAGGGAGTTCCTTCTCTCACTCTCTACCTTTATACTTTGTTTTTGAAGCACTGAGGGCAGTGCCATGTTTTAAGTGTGGGGTGGAGAGTCGGCAGAGATGTACTTCCTTTAGTTTTTCATTGCTATATCTTAGGGTGATGAGGAGTCGTGTGACTGGTTTTAGCTGATAGCTGATAGTTAGTTAGTATGTTAGTTTTATTTTCTTAGGTTGAGTTTCTCGGCTTTTGTTTTTGGTTCTTTTCCCGAGGATAGTACCTTTGAACCGGGTAGATTTTTTAATTTTTTTTAGGATAAATATTTTTTTTAGGACGCGTCGTAGTAGTAATGATTGTCCCCAATGATGGATGGATGACGACCGTCTTAAGAGAAAATAGAAGCCTGTCCTTTGGAACATAGAAATATCACTTGGAGCTCCAACTATATGTCATGGGTAGTTCATAAGAATTGAAGCAAGTGAGCAAGAACTTCACAAGAGACACATAGGCTCTTTAACTAGACTGAAAAAGTATAGAAAACAGGCTTAATTGTGTGAGTGCACTCAAGATGTCTGTGTTTGAGCATGCAAGTGTGATATTCCTATACATGTATCATGATGCCATGTGTGTGTGAGCTTTTGTTTGGTTCTTGCATAGAATAACATCTAGAACTTGCCCCGTTTGTGTGTGAATTGTACGAGCATGAATTTTATGGAACATGATGAAGGCATTTTCTTGAAAACACCCATTTGTTTGTTTCTTTGATGATTGTTTGTGCCAACCTTGACATTACAATTAGTGAAGCCCCTTTGAGCCTAGAAGCCTATTTCTTTGTTAAGTCGCATTATGAGCCTATTCACTTTGTTGATACCCCGTGAATTTGATCCTGATAAAACTCCCTAGTGCACTATGATTTCTAAAGAGTGGAGAACAAAAGGAGAAGGGTAGATAAGAGTGAAGGTGAGTGTAGTAACTATCAAAGATGTAGAGACCGATCAAATCGTGCAATGTTCTTGTGGTTAGGTACCCAAATAATTCAAAAAGAAAAAAAAATGAATAAGGGGTTATGCTAGCAACAAGTACGTGACATACCGAGGGCAAAGAATAAATAGAAAAAGTGGTAGTGCAAGAAAGTGTGAACATAGGAGGAACTTAAAAAGGAGGGTGAAGAACAGAGTGAGAATGTAGTGTCATGTGCAATAGGAAAAAGAGCCACTTTGTACCAAAAAGTATCCTACCCGTCCCGAAGCCGACATTACAACCAAATAAAAGTCCTTTTGATTCCATGTATGTGATTGTTTTGTTGAATTTATTATACACTAAGGTCAAGCCTATGGCATGTTGTGATATGTTTGAAACATCTTTTAAGAGAGTGAGAGTTTGAAGGAATCAAAATGCCCCCCTTTGAAAGAAAAAGTGTGTGATTGTAAATGGAGGAAATACTAAATTGTGAGGGCACACATGACTTGTATTTGGTAGTGCTATTACTTGCATTGCTCACACAGATATGTTGGCCTGATATTGTGATAAAGAGTTGGTTATAGAGGGTGTGTTGTTTCAAGTGAAAGGTCTTAAGAGCTAAAATGGGTTTTTGAATGTGGCTTGCTTAATGAACTACAATAGCATGATTAAAAGTGTTTAGTTGCTCACAAGTGTGGATAGAAAGTTCTCTAGGTGTTATGGTGAACCATAGGATGGATGATAGTGAGTTGTTCGAGGACGAACAAAGGTTTAAGTGTGGGGTGGTGATGTTGGGCATATTTATATGCCCGTTTATCGTATTTTACCCATGTTTACCTTATGTTTTGAGAACGTTACCTAATATATATTTTGTGTTTTGATTGGAATTGCTATATATGTTGCACTAAGAAACATGATTAGATACTTGCAGGCAAAATGACGCGGGAAATAACCATGAATAGACGAAACGGAAGAGTAAAGCATGGAAGTGATGTAGAGGAATGCTCAGGAGAAAAACAGGAAGGTGAAAATAGGATAAAAGCAGTCGGGCGCACACCTGGCGTGGCGCCCTAAAGGGGAACCCAGGCAGGCGCGTCCAGGGCGCAGCGCGCCCGACCCCAAACTATCAAATCCCGATCCGGGTGCCTTGCAGGCGCAGTGCGCCAGAGCCCAGACTACTGCAGGAACCTCTTGGCGCCTTCCAGGTGCGGCGCGCCAGCAGCCATCCCGATGGATTTGTTGGGATTTTTCAATTCCGATTTCAAGAAGGAAAAGGAGTTATTTCCCAAACCCTATAAATAGAACCTTGGACGTGTTTTGGAGGGATCCGTCATATGTTTTGAGAGAAAGAGTCAAGAACAGAGTTCACCATTAGGTTTCTTTTCTTCTTCCTTTTCTTAGCTATACTTTGGATGAAAACAATTACATCTTTGTTTTTGGTTTGAGTATGAGTGGATAAGAACCCTTGTTCTGGGGTTACGGCTACAAACGCATTACTATTTAGTATTGGAGTTGAATTGATTGTTCGTTTACCATTATAAGTTGTTCTTATATTCCTGTTTTACTATTTTGATGCTTGGCCGCCATTAAGATAAACATATAACTGTGTTGCAATCTCGAGAGAAAGATCAACAAGGTAGACTGAGGAATATAAGGAGAAAGACCTCTCTTTTGTAATGTAAGGGGTAGGTTAGTGACTAGGATAGAGATATACCTAGAACGCCTTCCTTGGTTCACACAGGAAGAAATATAAATGCTTTTGAAATATGATATCACATCTCCGCTCAACGATCTAGTTATGATGCTATTATGAACAGGCAACTAGAGGCTCGAGAGACCATAGTTGTAATATCAACCCCGGAATCAACAACTAGGTGAACGAATAAGTCGATTCAAGTGATTACTATTTAGGAGTGCGTAATAAAGTTGTAACCCTAGAATTCTTTCTAAATTAGAATCAACACAATTATTAATTGCTTGCATTTTCTTTTGTCAACTTATTTTAATTTCTCACATACTTCAAGAACACATTATTTTTACTTTTGTACTTGGTTATTTTAGTTGTGTACGATTAAAGTAGGATATTTGCTAAATCACAAGTCTCTTGGGTACGATATCCGGACTAACCAGTTCCTATTACTTGGACGACCATGTACACCTGTGTGTGAGTGAAAAGCACGTAACAAGTGCTTCAGATCATTTTATAATAATATGTACCCGACTTGGGGTTCGATACCACTTAATATCCAAGGACAAATCTTCATGGAATTTAGGGTAAAATGTTTATCAATTAAATTCACATTATATACATTTAAATTCTCTATAAATTTCTAGAATAAATATTTAACTATTTTCTATTGCAGAAATCTTACATATGGGCTCCCGAGAATGATAATCAAGCTCAAAGTAACTTCAAATATAGAGCTGGGAAGGCGCTTAGTGGCCTATTTTCTGATTGTCGGACAAAGAAGAGAGTTCCATTTTTTTATGATGCCAGATATATGGGCTAAGTTATTGGATTTCTGAAAAACTGATGAAAAATTTCTTAAGAGAAGAGAGATCGAGAAGAAGGCTCGGGAATCGAAGAAGGGCGGCTCTCTGCACACTGGTGGGGCCATTAGCAAGCTTACTAAGAAAAATAGAATGGTATATTTTCTTAATTCAGTTAAATAAAATTTTCCTTTTTGATAAGTAGCTTTTGTAGATTAATAATCACATTATATGCATGTTGTTTGCAGGAAAAAGACTTGGGTAGGCCTGTAAATCAGGAAGAGTTATTCAAGGGTTGTCACACAAAGATGCCAAAAAATCCCACAGATAAAGAAAATTGGTATGAGACACGCGCTCAACAGACACATGTAAGAACTGCATTCAAAATATTCTTTTTATTCTTTTTTTTCCTTTTATCTATTATATTCTTATACTAAGAGTTCTTCATTTATATATAGGAGTTGTTTGTGCAAAGAATTCAAGAGTACCGTAGTACTCAGCCTCCTGAAAGTCAGGACACACCACTTACAGATGAACAAGTAGAGCGATTTTGGTGAGAGAGTGCGGGTGAACCAGTAAGAGGTTCAGTCTATGGTTACACAGAAAAGGCTTATGCGGAGAAGAAGCCCTGGTTTTATTGTCCATCATCTTCAGGCTTCGATAATGTGGATAAAGCAACCATGTAAAAGAGACGAGCAGATTGCACAGATTGCAACAGCAAAGGAGATAGAGAACAAGAGGTATGCGAAGCTTCAGTCCCAGTTCAAATCTTTTTTTCAGTCAGGAAAGATTATTCCTTAGTGTGCCAGTGATAAACGTTGAGGCCTAGTGGATGAGTCTGATACCGAGGGTGAGAAGGGTGAAGAGGATGAGGATGGTGATGATGAGTAGTTGTACCTAATATACATTTTGGATTTAGTATATATAGTTTGTACACTTTTTAGATTGTTTGGTCGTATTTTAAGTTTAATTTGAATGATTTTAAGTTTAATTTGTAGTAGTAACAACTATTTGAGCTGGTTTGATTGAATATGTGCATTATCAAATATGCAGGTGGGCAATTCAAATTGCAGCGATTTGCTGTCAATTTTATGGTCAAATATAGACAACAAACCAACCTCTGAAGGTTAGTTTTTTGGGTAAATTTTCCAGAAAACCGACATCAGGAGATCGGTTTTTTGAATAATATTTTCCATAAAACCGACCTCAGAAGGTCGGAATCGCATAAAATAAAGTAATAAATTTAAATAATACCGACCTCAGGAGGTCGGAATATCAGAAAAATAATAAATTAAAAAATCAGTAATACTGACTTTCGGAGGTCGAAAAATAAGAAAAATAATAAATTAAAAATTAAAAATTAAATAATACCGACTTCAAGAGTTCAAAACATCAAAAAAATAATAAATTAAAAATTAAATAATATGGACCACTGGAGGTCAGTATATTATATTTTTAATAATATTCTTTTTAAAAGAAATCGACTTCTTAATGTTGGAAAGGAAAATAATAAATAAAAATATAATTAAATAAAATTGACCTACTGAGGTGGGTATTAATATTAATTATATTTTAATTTTTATTATATAATCGACCTCAGGAAGTCAGAAATAAAATAAAAAAATAATAAATTAAATTCTTAATTTTTGGATTTAAAATTAAAACCGACATCGGTACTGAAAAGCGACCAAGCTTTTTCCTACTAGAGCTTTTGAGTCGGTTTTTCAGGGAAAACCGACCTCAAAATGTAAGTTTTTTGAGGTCGATTTTCCCTATTTTTTTAGTAGTGTTTCACACTTGATTTTCTATTTATACTAGGCTTTGCCGGGTAGAGTATTACTTCTGATTTTTTCGTACAGATTTAGACCCGAATACGCTCTGGGCACCCTTTGAGAGGATTGTTGAGACTTTCATTATTTATTTATACCCGAATATACTTCGAGCACCCTTTGAGAGGGTCTTTTGAGATTACTACTACTGCTTTAGACCCGGTTCAATACCGGGCATGCATATTCAAGATTTAGTCACAGGCTTGAACCCTGACTTATTTTCGGATGACATGTTAGAGATGTTGCGTCCGTTACCGTATGTGGTCAAGGACCTCCATGGGCCCTCCATTCCGGGGCCTGTCTAGGAGCCAGGTTCACCGGAGGAGAGGTATACAGTGTAGGATGAGGTATCACAGGCACGTCCCACCATGGGTCCTCCTACCGAAGTGCCGAGAAGAGGTACATATAGGGTTACTATTACCGGTTCTATCATATCATCATCATGCATATTTCATTCAGATTCCACCCTTGTTTGCTGTGTGTTCAGTGTACACTCCGATTGTATGAGCGGCCAAAGGGTTTGTTTTCACTTTTTTGCGTTCCTTGGTTGTATGGGCTGCCGTTGGGACTGTAGGTAGATTATATTTACTCCTGTCTTTATTTAGAGCCTGTGATGGCTTACGGTTCTGGTAGCTTAGCGGTTATTATCTTGTTGAGGCTCCGATTGTAGGATTTGATTATTAAGAGGGCTAGGGAGTCCTGTCTTATTGAGGAACTTTTGTGTGGCTTTCTGAGCAGAGTATGAGTTTCTGGTTCCATCCTTGTGAGGATTTGAGTAGTATCCCTCAGTTATTATGTTTTGGTGGTTCTGTCCCAGGTTGATATTTGCGAAGTTGATCTCTGTATATATTATCTTTGAAGTTGGATTCGTTGTATGTTTTCCTTTAGTATATTGATCCCTTCTTGAGTATGTGAAGTTGCTTCCTCCCTACCTTTTACTTGAGGTTACCGATATGCCGCCATGCTTTCTAAATTCTCTCCTTTTTATATACTATTGTTGCAAGGATTCCAGGTGCGGTCTTCTTCCTTACACCTGTGTTTCTGTGTTATGTATATGTTTGTGCTAGCATGTATACTTGTAACTCTTGGTTGATTGCTACTTGTGCTAGTTTCCTTGTGCTCCTTCTTTGCTTTCGTGACTGCTTTCTTGTATTCTGCTTGTTACTTTTTTTATATCTTATATGCGCTCATTCGGCCGATGATGCCTACTGAGTACCCGTTGTTTTGGTGCTTATACTATACTTCTGCACTATTTGGTGCAGATATTAGTTGAGCCTTCGCCGTTGATCGCATCGGAGACTCGTGCAGCTTTTTGATATTCGAGACTAGCGTGAGCGCCTGACGGTCGGGGCTTGGCCAGATCTCATATGTTGTACTGATACTCCTTATACTTTCGGAGATGGTTTTGTATTGTATTTTGTTACTTCTAGCAGTTGTACTCTATTAGAAGATTTTGTACTGTCGATACCAAGTCTTAGGGTTGGTGAAGTATCATTTATGTATATAATCGGGTTTTGCTTTCGCTTTGTCTACTTTTACTTTCTGCTTCCTCTTATTTCTGACTGTTGTGCGTATTGGTTGGGTAATAGCCCATTACTAACCATTCTAGGCTACGAGGAATGGTTCACCTACTGGGGGGTTGTATGTGCCATCATGACCTGAGAAATTGGGTCGTGACATCGGAAGATCATAGTTGTAAAATCAACCTTGAAATCAGCAACTAGATAAATAAACAAGTCAATGAAATTGCTTACTTAACATGATTGTTAGCGAATTCATATTCCTAGATCGATTTCATCATATTGATGATGTAAAAACCTGCTCTTTGTTGGGTTAATTGTTCATTAGTTAACTTTTTTTTTAATTTTTATAGTTAATAAATATTTCTGTGATATTTATCGCTTGAATAAATAATTAGAACTAGTTTAATTTAGTGAATAGTTAATCGATAAGTCCGTATGGGTACGATATCTGGACTTACAATCCTATATTACTTGTACGACCGCGTACACTTGCGTGTGTGTTAGGACGCAACAAGTTTTTGGCGCCATTGCCAGGGAATTAAAAGTTAATTGTTTGTCTAGATTAGACTTTTTCAAGTTATTTATTTGAGTTGTACATATATATATATATATTTTACATAGTTATCTTTTTAGTTTCTTTTGCTTTTCCATCACTTTGCTTGATATGTCAGCCTTGGATAGATGGTGGTCGAATGATGATGATTCTTGTTGTTTCTGTGGAGAACCCCACCTGGAGAGTATTTGTTAAAATATTCAAGGGAGCGAGTGGTGTGCACCTACTCTATCTGTTGAATTGGATACTAATCGGTATATGGAGAAGGAGGAATAATTTCAACCATTCAACTATCATTCTTTGATTGAGTGTGACATTGAGAGGGAGTATAAAAGCGAGCTTGTCAAAAATAATGCAAGTTTGGAGTCAGGACGTGTTGGACCGCATTCTAATCACCTTTCTACATTATGTTTGGATGATGACATGAAAATTGAGTCATCCAAACTGGTGAAGGAGTGTGTAGATGAGGAACAAGGCCCTTACATTCTAAAATTTTCTACGCCAAAGAGACAAAATGACATTCCTCACTTAAGGGCCAAAAAGTGCAAGATGCGACATCCTTTACTTGGTCCCTTTGTCTTTACCACCTCCCCTTGAGCGGAGAAAAAAAGTTGATGCAAAGTTAGAGGTGCAATTCATAAGTTCTAAGTGGAAAGAAAAGTGGTGAAGTGCTGGCGTCGTGCCACGGCGTTAAATCATGCACTTGTTGGGAGGCAACCCAATTTGTAGTGTAGCTTCTTCTTTTTTATTTTTAGTGTTACTTTTTTTTTCTTTGTGTTTTTATTTTTGCAGATTAGGGTAAGTCGGAGTACCCAAATTTGAAGCTAAGGATCATGGTTGAGCGTAAGTGTGAGATTGCGCAGCCCTTGATGATTAATTGAGAAAACATGCTGCTAGCTAGGTCTTAGAGTTCTCAGGGAGTATCTCTCACCCATTTTCTTCATCTTTTTTCTATAAAATGCTTTGGGAACAAAGCATGATTTTAATTGTGGGGTGGGGATTCTTTCGATATTTGTGAGTTTAAGGGTGAGTATGCCATAAGATTTTATTTTATTTTAGTAGAAAAAATAATACAAAATATATATATATAGTGGAAAAAAACACAATTTTTTTGTTATTTATTATTAATTTTAGTTTTTAAGCGGCATATCTCATCCACCCCTTGGTTTTTCTTATGACCTCGGTTCTTTTCCGAGGGGGGATCTTTGAACCGGGAATTTTTAATTTTTAGAGTAATTTTATTAATTTTTATTTTTTAGGAGAGAAAAGAAAATACCTTTTAACTTATTTGATACTAGCAATTTAGGCCTGAGTTTGAGTAGTACTTTCCTGTGAGTGTTTGAACATAAAATAAATTAGCAAATCTTTTGACACCTAGGCTCATAGTAGTGACTCTGTACATAGTTTATTCTTATTTTATAGTTTGCTATGATCTTGTCTGTCTTAGAAGTAAAATTGATCCATCTTGATTGAGACTTGTGCTATGTGAGGTGAGGATTTCTTGCATATTTCATATTTTGCATCTTCGTCCAGAACTTGCCCTGCATGTTATTGAAGCGAAATAAAAAGTGTTGCTCTGGTTAGAAGATGATAATAGGGTTTGATTGATTTGTCTTGTAAATTTTAGCCTTTTCAGATATCATATCACTAGTAGCCTCTTTGAGCATGTAGCTTTTCATTTGGTAACCGTATTTTTGCCTTAATCCTTTGATTGAATTTCTAATTTTTGCACCCTGCTTCCTTGAGCATTATAGCATAGACTGTATTAAAATTTTTAAATCTGAAGAAAAGGGACGATTGAGTGTAAAAGGGGACCAATGATAGCTACAAAGTGATGAAAAGGCCCTCTTTGAAAGAATGTGGCATGAAAAAAAAGAAAAAAAAAGAGTGAAACATTCTTGAAATGATGAGAATACTAGTGAAAATATTTGAAGAGAGGGGTGAAAAAATAAAGTGTTAAAAATAATGGGTGATGAAGTTTAAAAAAGTGCAAAGTGCTTAGGGAAGTGTAAGTCACTATTATATAGTTTTCCTATCCGTCCCCTAGCCAACATTACAACCCGTTAAATTTCTATTTGATTCTATTCGAGCATACTTAATTAGTGGAGACGTACATAATGGGCAAGCCTATAATTCTTTGTGCATACATGTGAATTCTTTTGTGAGTGTGAGACTTGATCATTGATACAAAGTCCTTAAATTATATTTGATTCTTTAAATTGAGTGTGTGGACTATTTCTTCTTGTGAGGGAACGCGTTTCATGATAGATAGGTGATTTTATCAGCTTTCTTTAATGGAGTAGGTAAGCAAACTAAATTTTATGAGTTAGAGTCCATCTTTGAGGTTAGGAGGTTAGAAATTTGTTGTTTGTTTGTATATCTTACATAATGATCGGGAACTGTGATTAGTTATATAGCCTAATTGTTTGTATCAATCAAAGTGGTGGTGTCCCTTTTGAAGACCTGCCAATTCATTTAAGGCGGCGCACACTGCAGACGCCTCAGAGGAGATTTTCCAGATTTTGGTTTCTCCCAATTTATTTTGGACTTAGTTATTTTATTTGGGTTTTTTCTTAAACCTATAAATTATCACGCCCCGAGGTTACTCCCTAGACATAATATTGTACTTGGGACCACAAGTGCTCCAAGCTAACCCTTGGTCATAGCATTCTCAAGCATAACAAAAGATAAGCGGAAGCATAATAGATAAATCCGGAATCACATATTTGGATAGTCAAGTCAAATAGGAATACAAAATCCAGAAAGAGACTCAAAAGTTGTCTATGTTTGAAAAGCCTCTACTCATGACATAAAGAGTTGCTAGGGTAGCAGAAAAATATAATAGCTAACACTGACTAAGAACATAACTAGTCCTCGATTTAAGAGGACTCACCAACAATTGATAGAAAGTGGCCTGGAAGCTCTAGCCATGGGTCTTAGAAGGAACACCTGAATCTGCATCATCAAAGGATGCAGCGCAAGATATGCGTCAGTACTATAGGATGTACCGAGTATGTGGGATATGCATGGGTCATGATAAAACTATACTTGAAAGCCTGTTTAAAACTGAGATCATGCATAATTTGTGATAAAACATGCTTAAATTATCCTTGAAGTTGAAATCATGCGGTAATAGTAAAATTTGTAATGTAATAACTCAATGCAATATCATAAGCTAAAAACATATCATAAGTAGTAAGTCTGAAATCTGAAAGCCAAGAGAATATATTTTTAAAGCATAAACTATTTCTGTGGGAGGTTCTCTAACCGACATAGACCATGTGAGCTACATGGAATCCGATGTATACGCCTTATCGAAAGGACCCAATATACCTTGCCAGGGTAAAGAGGCATGATTGTGGCGTGATCACTAAATTTGATGCCCAATAGATGGGACTTAGAACCTACGGGGGCACGTAGTTCTGGGACTATGGGTACTCTCACCCAATCCAACTCGGTGCTAATACTACACCCAAAACATATATATATAGCTCATATAATACTAGAGCATAGCTGATGCCAAAACTGATCATAACTGGTGACATATCTGATGTCAAATTTGTTCATCAAGCATGGAGACATATCTAATGTCAAAACTATTCATAACTTAGGTAGACATATCTAGATGCCAAACCTTTCATAAAACATGGGGCATATCTGATGCCATACCAATTTCGTATCATAAGTCTTAAAGCTTTGCAAAACCATAATTCAAGATAAACTTTCCTTTCTAAAATCGTAACTTGAAGAATTTGGCATGCAACTTCATGAAAATTGAGGTCATATTATTTAAACATACCAATTTTACTTGAAGACATGCAATCCAAATGAATCGTGCTAAAATTCATGATTAAAATATGGGATTTTGAGAACACTTACAAAACATCAATTAAAGCATGGGTAATAGATGAGAAATCATGAATTGAAGCTTTAAAACAAAACCCATATTTTCCCCCCAATTTGGGTAAGAACTTCAGTTTCATAAATTGGACAAGGATTTGCCTTAAAATCATGGATAAGAAACCACTCATAAAAACTCATGCAAAATTATGCAATTTAGAGTTAGAATCCATACAGGAATTATGAGGAAACAATTTTTGAAGGACCCATAAGAATTGAGTAAGAACCCTAGTTTAGAAATCCATAAGTTCAATTTAGAAGATTGGGATTTTGGGCATAAGTGTGAAGGAATCCCTTATTGAATACCCACATATCTTGGTTGGAGTTAACCCACTTGAATTGAAAAGACTTAGGAGACTTGAACTGAATCCCTTGCTATGGAGCTTGAAATCCTAACTTGAAGCTTGAGAGGATGGAACTCCTTTTTATTCTTTTAAAATTTGATAGAAAGAATGAGAGAGAACTTAGGTAAAGTGGGAATAAAAACCCTCCTAAATACGCTTAAAACGACTTAGTATAGGAGCTAAAAGAGTATGAAATTACAAAATACCCCTGGACTTAAGCTTGGAAAAAAACTGGAAAAAGTCGATATCAGGGACCACGAGTTGGTCCACGGTCCGTCATCCAAAAGGATGGACCGTCAAAGAGAGTCGTGGTTTCAAGAACCACTTCTGGGAGTCTACTGGAAATCCATTCCACAAGTCACTCTATGGTCCGTGATTTCGAACGACGGGCCATCCTGTGACTCGTGGTTTTGACTTTAGGAAAATAAGGATCCTCTGATCCTTAGAAACTACGTATGGAAGGACAGGTCGTGGAATAGGTTGACGAGTCATCAACCCACTTGTGGAATTTAAAGTACTTGGTACCTCTCTGTAGGTGATTCTACGAGTTATAGGATGGACCATCGTTTAACACGACGAGCCATCAATTCATTCGTGGAAACCGGGCCGAAAACTAAATTTTGATAAACCACGGGTCACTCTTCTACAGGTCGTGAACCAACCAGTGGTTTTGAAGATGAAAATTTTAAGGTTCAGTTCAGCAACGACGAGTCGAAGTACGGACCGTGGTTCAGAACCACGGTTCATCATTCCCATCCATCATCACTAATAGAACTGCAGTAAACTGTCCATAACTTTTTACTCCGAACACAGATTAATACGCGGTTAGTGGCGTTGGAAAGAAGACTCAAAAACCTTTAATTTGGTGGGTACTAGGACACCTAACTCTTTATATTTTAGGAGTAATGATCAATTGAAGTTGACCCTAATTTAGTCTTACATGAAAACTTACTTTGGTGAGGTGCTTGCGACTTAACTTGATGATAGGAGTTTCGTATGAACATGATTCGCATCCAAAGCACTCACCACACTAGGAAATTGATCATTACACTCATAGAAAAGGTTCGGGTATTTAGCTTAGGATTTTTGGGGTGTTACAATATCTCCCCCTTGGGATCATTCGTCCTCGAATAAGGACTAAGCAAGGGAACTCTAGAGAGAAAATAGCCCAACCAAAAACGAAACATGAAAACTGAAGGATCAACATGAAACTGAACTTTTGAACTTAAAACATGGATGAATCAACTTCAAAAATATGAATACGTGCTAGGATCGTGAGGGAAACTTATGGAATAGATTCGGGAGGACATACTAAGGATGGAACTACTACCTCAAGCTGGAACTGGATCGGAAGGAAAAAGGGTGAGGGTACTTGGCCTTCATGGATGATTCTGCTACCCAAGTAGCTCCTTCAACTGAGTTGTGAAAGCCGAAGTAATATCGTGGTAACCGACTTCCGATTGAAATAAAAACTGAAATGGTTTCATGAGACATGTATACATGCTGAGAATGTAAAAATGACCAATAGGACAGGAACTGGATATCCAACATGATAACTGGTCTGGGATGAGAGTTGGAACTCAGCTAAAACTCATAAAGGTCAAACATACTCTAGAAATCGCAGTTAACCGAAAGGGACACAAAACTGAGAGAAGTAGATATACAGGAAAACTATTCTCTTTTAAATACCACTCCTACCATTTGAAACTAACAACCTCAATAGCGTACATAAGTGTACTAAGGTCTGAGTCTAACTATTCAATTCTACATGTTCAAACCTATCTCAACCAAATCTTTTGCTTAAAGAACGTCTTCTAAGGATAGAATCCCCTCTTATCACAACAACCAACTAACCTAGGGCTTCCAACCAAAGGGTCACTAGTTGTGCAAAATAGATATCCACATGTATCCCATCACGATATTCAAGCTTATAATTATGGTCACTTTATGGTTTCGTAGCCTACCCTATTTAAGACTTCCCCCCTCTTCCCTATCATAATTAAGAGTTGCAATATCAAGAATTTCTACAAGGAGACACACCAAAATTCCCCAGCAAGAACACCAAAAGGAAAAGAAACCCACTACTTCTCGTCTAGGCTACTACTAGTCTTCCTTCCCTAACACCTATAACAACATAAGCCGGAATCACCAAAAGAAAATAGCGGGAGCATGAGCATCATGAATGAAGGATTACAGATTGATCTTGACTTACACTTAGCGTGATCAAGCCACTCAAGGTAGGGATTGGGGAGTGGAGCAAAATAAGCATGACTATTTCACATACAGGGCACGTAAGGCATGTATGGTAGGGATTACCACCCCTCGTCATCAAAGGCAAAGGTCAAGGGCTTTAGATCAAGGAAATCATAAGCGCAAACCATTTTAAGAATTAGGTCGGAGCATATACTTAACGTAAAATGATTTGGTTAGCCATAGAGGCATGTTTGAAGAATGAACTAAGTAAATAGGACTGAGTTTACTGAGAGGCATAAGTTTTCATAGATCACAAACCTCAGGGAATAAAGTTGAAATTTATAGAATCACAGGATAAGAGTAGAGTCATTGTCTGAAGCGATTACTTGCCATTCTAGAATCTGAGCGTGAATCTAAAATAGAACCATGGATCTGACATACAAGGCATGCGAAAGGTATCATAATGGAATAAGTATACTTAGGGATCTAAGATGGAAATAAGCTTATGCCTCCCCTCTTGACTTTGTTCTAACACCCACAAAAATCGCTACCTGAGCCTCCAAAATCTGACCAATTCTACATTCCCCCATCTCCCTCTTAGGTTCATGCCACCCTCCCAAGTATGTGGACCTCTCACCCACCTCTCAAAGGAACTATGATTGTTTTACCCTAACAAAACATACACTACACCAAAATCTAGCACGAATACCCACTTCCTTCTATAGTCTAAGACTCTCCTTCTCCTAAAAGTATAGGCCTCAACACTCCTATCCCCACTTAGTTCTAGGTCAATACAACGCACAACCAAACTAGAGTATGGGTCCAAGGACTATGGATGCATACATGAATAAAATCTATTGACGTATCTGATTCAACTTCTGGAGGAATACTCTGACCCGGCTGGCTAGGCAATGAAAGGAATTGGTTTTGGAGATGAACACCTCAGTTTCTCCGCTTAGATGAGGGGCAATTCCTGATCCTATGGCCTAACTGACCACACCTAAAACACCCCTCCTTACCCACAAGACATTCACCTAGATAAAACTTACCGCATCTACTATAACGAGGGTACCTCAAGGTCTTCGGAGCCTTATGGTGACAAGACTGAGAATTGAAGGCAGGTGTTCTAACTGGAGATGGGGTTTGTCCAGATGACCTCTGCTGAGAAGACGATTGGTTCTATGTTCCGGTCTTTTTGTTTTTCCTCTTCCTCTTCTTTAGTTTCTCTTTCTCATTCAACTGAGCTATCATGGCTTGAGCCAACATACATATGGCTTCACGAGATTCCGCACTCGTAACCTCATGATCTGGAGTTGTCAAATTAGCACTCCTCATGGGGTTTATTCATGGAGACATTATCTGAAATGCATACGGAACAGATTAGAAGAGTAAGTAGAGTCAAACTCTATCACACGATATTGAACACAAAGAAGTGAAGTTTTTCCTAAAATACCTCATAGCCTCCCCCTCATAAGTGTGGTGTGCTTCACACCCATGAAAGAGACACTACTTGATGCAGCTTTTAGAGACCCTAGGACTTTCGAACCAGAGGCTCTGATACCAAGTTTGTCATGCCCCGAGGTTACCCCCTAAATGTAACACGGTACATGGGACCACAAGTGCCCCAAGCTAACCCTTGGTCATAGCATTCTCAAGCATAACAATAGATAAGCAGAAGCATAATAGATAAATCCGGAATCACATAATTGGATAGTCAAGTCAAATAGGAATACAAAATCCAGAAAGAGACTCAAAAGTTGTCTATTTCTGAAAAGCCTCTACTCATGACATAAAGAGTTGCTAGGACAAGACCCTAGCTAACTAGAAGTGCAGAAAAATATAATAGCTACACTGACTAAGAACATAACTAGTCCTCGATCTAAGAGAACTCACCAACAGCTGACAGAAAGTGGCCTGGAAGCTCTAGCCACGGGTTTGAGAAGGAACACCTGAACCTGCATCATCAAAGGATGCATCACAAGATAGCGTCAGTACTATAGGATGTACCGAGTATGTGGGATATACATAGGTCATGAAAAAACTATACTTGAAAGCCTGTTTAAAACTGAGGTCATGCATAATTTGTGATAAAACATGTTTAAATTATCCTTGAAGCTGAAATCATGCAGTAATAGTAAAATCTGTAATGTAATAACTCAATGAAATATCATAAGCTAAAAACATAATCATAAGTAGTAACTCTGAAATCAGAAAGCCAAGAGTCAATACATTTTTAAAGCATAAACTATTTCTGTGGGAAGTTCTCTAACAGACATAGACCATGTGAGCTACATTAAATCTGATGTATACGCCACATCTAAAGGATCCAATATACCTTGTCAGGGTATTGAGGCATGACTGTAGCATGATCACTAAATCTGATGCCCAACAAAGGGGACTTAGAACCTACGGAGGCACGTAGTTCTGGGACTATGGGTACTCTCACGCAATCCAACTCAGTGCTAATACTACTCCCAAAACATATATATATCTCATATAATACTGGGGCATATCTTATGCCAAAACTGATCATAACTGGTGACATATCTGATGTCAAATCTGTTAATCAAGAATGGAGACATATCTAATGTAAAAACTATTCATAACTTAGGTAGACATATCTAGATGCCAAACCTTTCATAAAACATGGGGCATATTTGATGTCATACCAATTTCGTATCATAAGTCTTAAAGCTTTGAAAAACCATTATTCAAGATATACTTTCCTTTCTAAAATCATAACTTGAAGAATTTGGCATGCAACTTCATGAAAATAGAGGTCATATTATCTAAACATACCAATTTTACTTGAAGACATGCAATCCAAAGGAATAGTGCTGAAATTCATGATAACATATGGGCTTTTGAGAACACTTACAAAACATCAATTAAAGCATGGGTAATAGATGAGAAATCATGAATTGAAGCTTTAAAACAAAACCCATAACTTTTTACCAATTTGGGTAAGAACCCAAGTTACATAAATTGGACAAGGATTTTCCTTAAAATCATGAACAAGAAACAACTCATAAAAACTCATGTAAAATCATGCAATTTAGAGTTAGAATCCACAGAAGAATCATGAGGAAATAATTTTTGAAGGACCCATAAGAATTGAGTAAGAACCCTAGTTTAGAAATCCATAAGTTCAATTTAGAAGATTGGGATTTTGGGCATAAGGATGAAGGAATCCCTTGTTGAATACCCACATACCTTTGTTGGAGCTAACCCACTTGAATTGAAAAGACTTAGGAGTCTTGAAATGAATCCCTTGCTATGGAGCTTGAAATCCTAACTTGAAGCTTGAGAGGATGGAACTCCTTTTTATTCTTTTAAAATTTGATAGAAAGAATGAGAGAGAACTTAGGTAAAGTGGGAATAAAAACCCTCCTAAATACGCTTAAAACGACTTAGTATAGGAGTTAAAAGAGTAGGAAATTACAAAATACCCCTGGACTTAAGCTTGGAAAAAAACTGGAAAAAGTCGATCTCAGGGACCACGAGTTGGTCCACGGTCCATCATCCAAAAGGACGGACCGTCAAAGAGAATCGTGGTTTCAAGAACCACTTCTGGGAGTCTACTGGAAATCCATTCCACAAGTCACTCTATGGTCCGTGATTCAAAACGACGGGCCATCCTGTGACTCGTGGTTTTGACTTTAGGAAAATAAGGATCCTCTGATCCTTAGAAACTACGGATGGAAGGACAGGTCGTGGAATAGGTTGACGAGTCATCAACCCCCTTGTGGAATTTAGAGTACTTGGTACCTCTCTGTAGGTGATTCTACGAGTTATAGGGCGGACCATCGTTCAACACGATGACCCATCAAGTCATTCGTGGAAACCGGGCCGAAAAGCTAAATTTTGATAAACCACGGGTCACTCTACTGACGGTGGGTTTGGTCTACAGGTCGTGAACCAACCACTGGTTTTTAAGATTAAAATGTTAAGGTTCAGTTCAGAAACGACTAGTCGAAGTACGGACCATGGTTCAGAACCACGGTTCGTCATTCCCATCCGTCATCACTAGCAGCACTGTAGTAAACTGTCCATAACTTTTTACTCCGGACTCGGATAAATGCGCCGTCAGTAGCGTTGGAAAGAAGACTCAAAAACATTTAATTTGGTTGGTACTAAGTCACCTAAACTTTTTATTTTAGGAGGAATGATTGATTGAAGTTGACCCTAATTTACTCTTACATGAAAACTTACTTTGGTGAGGTGCTTGCGACTTAACATGATGATAGGAGTTTCTTATGAACATGATTCACATTCAAAGCACTCACCACACTAGTAAAATGATCATTACACTCATGGAAAAGGTTTGGGTATTTAGCTTAGGATTTTTGGGTTGTTACATAAATAGTCCATAAGAATAATTTTTACAGAACTTTTGACTTACGAATAGCTAGGAGCTGCCGTGGAGGCTGGAGGATATTGGTTTCATCTTTTCTTCTCCTTTATTATTTATTTAACGTTTTTCTTTAGATGATTTGTTATAATTTATCCATGTCTATGTGGAGTTAAACTTCTCTTTCTAGGATTATGGTAGCTTCATGATTGTTGTAGTAGACTCTTGATTCGATTTGTGAAGATTATCATATTAGTTGTTCTTATATTCTTGTGCTTACTATTTTAATTCTTATCTACCATTAAAATAAATCTATAATCTCTTTGTGAACTTGGAAGAAGAATCATTGGGATAGAATGAAGAATATAGGGAGAAAGGCCTCTCTTTTGTAACGTAAAGGGTAGGTTCGCGACTAGGATAGGAATATACCGAGAACGCCTTATTTGGTTTATACAGAAAGATATATAAATGCATTCGGAATAAGATGTCACATCCCCACTCAACGATGTAGTTGTGATGCAATTCTGGATAGGCAATTAGAGGCTCAGAAGATCATAGTTGTAAAATCATCCTCGAAATCAGCAACTAGATAAACAAACAAGTCAATAAAATTGCTTACTTAACATGATTGTTAGCGAATTAATATTCCTAGATCGATTTTATTATATTGATTACATAAAAACCTGCTCTTTGTTTGGTTAATTGTTCATTAGTTAACTTCTTTTTTTTAATTTCCATAGTTAATAAATATTTCTTTGAGATTTATCGCTTGAATAAATAATTAGAACTAGTTTAATTTAGTGAAGAGTTAATCTACAAGTCCCTTTGGGTACGATATCTGGACTTACAATCCTATATTACTTGTACGACCACGTACACTTGCGTGTGCGTTAGGACGCAATAGGTTTTTGGCGCCGTTATCGGGGACTTAAAAGTTGATTGTTTATCTAGATTAGAATTTTTCAAGTTATTTATTTGAGTTGTACATATATATTATTTTTTTACATAGTTATCTTTTTAGTTTCTTTTGCTTTTCTATCACTCTGCTTGATATGTCAGCCTAGGATAGATGGTGGTCGAATATGATGATTCTTGTTATTTTTGCGGAAGACCCCACCTGGAGAGTATTTGTCAAAATTTTCAAGGGAGCGAGTGGTGTGCACCTACTCAATCTGTTGAATTGGATACTAATCGGTCTATGGAGAAGGAAGAAGAATTTCAATCATTCTTTAATTGAGGGTGACATTGAGAGGGAGTATAAAAGTGAGATTGTCAAAAATAATGCAAGTTTTGAGTCGGGACGTGTTGGACCGCATTCTAATCACTTTTCTACATTATGTTTGGATGATGACATAAAAATTGAGTCATCCAAACTGGTGGTGAAGTGTGTAGATGAGGAACAAGGCCCTTACATTCTCAAATTTGCTACACTAAAGAGACAAAATGGAATTCCTCACTTAAGGGCCAAAAAGTACAAGATGCGACATTCTTTGCTTGGTCTCTTCGTCTTTATATCATCGCCCCTTGAGTGGAGCATAAAAATTGATGCAAAGTTAGGGGTACAATTCATAAGTACTAAGTGGAAAGAAAAGTGGTGAAGTGCTGGCGTTGTTCCGAGATGTTAAATCAGGCGCTTGTTGGGAGGCAACCCAATTTGTACTGTAGCTTCTTCTTTTTTATTTTTAGTGTTACTTTTTTTGTGTGTTTTTTTTTTGCAGATTAGGGGAAGTCTGAGTACCCAAATTTGAAGCTAAGGAGCATGGTTGAGCCTAAGTGTGGGATTGCGCAACCCTTGATGACTAATTGAGAAGACATGTTGCTAGCTAGGTCTTAGAGGGCCTCAGGGAGTATCTCTCACCCTTCTTCTTCATCTTTTTTCAATAAATTGATTTGGGGACAAAGCATGATTTTAAGTGTGGGGTGGTGATTCTTTCAATAATTGTGAGTTTAAGGGTGAGTATGCCATATGATTTTATTTTATTTTAGTAGAAAAAAATACAAAATATCTATAGAGAGAGAGAAAAAAAAGCACAAAAGTTTTTTTATTTATTTATTAATAATTTTTTGTTTTTAAGCGGCATATTTCATCCACCCCTTGGTTTTTCTTATGGCCTCAGTTTTTTTCCGAGGGGTGAATCTTTGAACCAGGTAATTTTTTAATTTTTAGTGTAATTTTATTAATTTTTTTCTATTTTAGAACAGAAAAGAAAATACCTTTTAACTTATTTGATACTAGCAATTTAGGCCTGAGTTTGAGTAGTACTTTCCTGTGAGTTTTTGAGAATAAAATAAATTAGCAAATCTTTTGACACCTAGGCTCATAGTAGTGACTATGCACATAGCTTATTTTTATTTCATAGTTTGCTATGACCCTGTCTGTCTGAAGTAAAATTGATCCATCTTGATTGAGACTGGTGCTATGTGAGGTGAGGATATTTTGCATATTCCATGTTTTACATCTTAGTCTAGAACTGGCCGTGCATGTTATTGAAGCAAAATAAAAAGTGTTGCTCTGGATAGAAGATGGTAATAGGCTTCGTTTGATTTGTCTTTTAAATTTTAGCCTTTTCAGATATCATATCACTAGTAGCCCCTTTGAGCCTGTAGCTTTTCTTGTGGTAGTCGTATTTTTGCCTTAATCATTTGATTGAATCCCTAATTTTTGCATCCTGCTTCCTTGAGGATTGTAGCATAGACTGGATTAAAACTGTTAAATCTGAAGAAAAGGGATGATTGAGTGTAAAAAGTGACCAATGATAGCTACAAAGTGATGAAAAGGACCCCTTTGAAAGAATATGACATGATAAAAAAAATAAAAAAAAGAGTGAAACATTCTTGATATGATGAGAATACTAGTGAAAATATTTGAAGAGGGGGATGAAAAAATAAAGTGTTAAAAATAATGGGTGATGAAGTCTAAAAAAGTACAAAGTGCTTAGAGAAGTGTAAGTCACTATTATATAGTTTTCCTACCCATCCCCTAGCAAACATTACAATCCATTAAAGTCCTATTTGATTCTATTCTAGCATGCTTAATTAGTGGAGATGTACATAATGGGAAAGCCTATGGTTCTTTGTGCATATATGTGATTTTTTTTGTGAGTGTGAGAGTTGATCTTTGATGCAAAGTCCTTAAATTATATTTGATTCTTTAAATTGAGTGTATGGACTATTTCTTCTTGTGAGGGCACGTATTTCATGATTGATAGGTGATTTTATTAGCATTCTTTGATGGAGTAGTTAAGCAAACTAAATTTGATGAGTTAGAGTCCATTTTTGAGGTTAGGAGGTTAGAAATTTTTTGTTTGTTTGTATATCTTGCATAATGATCGAAAAGTGTACTTGATGTTGTAATTTGTTATATGACCTAATTGTTTGTATCAATCAAAGTGGTGGTGTCCCTAATTTAAATTTTTTGAGATGAACTTTAATGCTTGCTTGGGGACGAGCAAAAGTCTAAGTGTGGGGTGGTGATGTGAGGCCAAAAATACATATATTTAATTATTATTTGCCTCATATTTAGTCTTTTCATTATCATTTTTGAGCATTAATTTTATAATTATTCTTATGTTGGGTATTTTTATTTGTAGGATTAAAATGGTGTGAAAAGAAAGAAATTTAGAGAAGACATGAATTAAAAACGAGAAATTATAAAAGGATATCAAGCAGGCAGCTTAACGAATTAAAGTGAATATTTTATTTATATCATATACAAGGGATCAAATTTGCAATTGGATTCCAAATCAATTAAGGACACGTGTCTCTTTTGAAGACCTGCCAATTCATTTAAGGCGGCGCACACTGCAAATGCCTCAGAGGAGATTTTCCAGATTTTGGTTTCTCCCAATTTGTTTTGGAATCAGTTATTTTATTTGTATTTTTTCTTACACCTATAAATAGTCCATAGGAATAATTGTTACAGAACCTTTGACCTACGAATAGCTAGGAGCCGCCGTGGAGGCCGGAGAATATTGGTTTCATCTTTTCTTCTCCTTTATTATCATATAAGTTGTTCTTATATTCTTGTGCTAACTATTTTAATGCTTAGCTACCATTAAAATAAATCTATAATCTCTTTGTGAACTCGAAAGAAGAATCATTGGGATAGATTGAAGAATATAGGGAAAAAGGCCTCTCTTTTGTAACGTAAAGAGTAGGTTCGCGACTAGGATAGGAATATACCTAGAACGCCTTGTTTGGTTTATACGAGAAGATATATAAATGCGTTTGGAATAAGATGTCACATCCCTGCTCAATGATGTAGTTGTGATGCTATTCTGAATAGGCAATTAGAGGCTCGAAAGATCATAGTTGTAAAATCAACCCCGAAATCAGCAACTAGATAAACAAACAAGTTAATGAAATTTCTTATTTAACATAATTGTTAGAGAATTCATATTCCTAGATCGATTTCATCATATTGATTACGTAAAAACCTGCTCTTTGTTTGGTCAATTGTTCATTAGTTAACTTTTTTGTTTTAATTTCTATAGTTAATAAATATTTCTTTGAGATTTATCGCTTGAATAAATAATTAGAACTAGTATAATTTAGTGAATACTTAATCGACATGTCCCTGTGGGTACAATATCTGGACTTACAATCCTATATTACTTGTATGACCGCGTACTCTTGCGTGTACGGTAGGATGCAATAAGTTTTTGACGCGATTGCTGGGGACTTAAAAGTTAATTGTTTATCTAGATTAAACTTTTTCAAGTTATTTATTTGAGTTGTACATATATATATATTTACATAGTTATCTTTTAAGTTTCTTTTGCTTTTCCATCACTCTACTTGATATGTCAGCCTGGGATAGATGGTGGTCGAATGATGATGATTCTTGTTATTTTTGCGGAGGACCTCACCTGGAGAGTATTTGTCAAAATTTTCAAGTGAGCGAGTGGTGTGCACCTACTCAATCTGCTGAATTGGATACTTATCGGTCTGTGGAGAAGGAGGAAGAATTTCAATCATTCAACTATCATTCTTTGATTGAGGGTGACATTGAGAGGGAGTATAAAAGTGAGCTTGTCAAAAATAATGCAAGTTTTGAGTCGGGATGTGTTGGACCGCATTCTAATCACTTTTCTACATTATGTTTGGATGACTACATAAAAATTGAGTCATCCGAACTGGTGGAGAAATGTGTAGATGAGGAACAAGGCCTTTACATTCTAATATTTTCTACACCAAAGAAACTAAACGATATTCCTCACTTAAGGGCTAAAAAGTGCAAGATGCGACATCCTTTGCTTGGTCCCTTCATCTTTATACCATCGCCCCTTGAGAGGAGCAGAAATATTGATGCAAAGTTAGGGGTGCAATTCATAAGTTCTAAGTGGAAAGAAAAGTGGTGAAGTGATGGCATCGTGCCGCGATGTTAAATCAGACACTTGTTGGGAGGCAACCCAATTTGTAGTGTAGCTTCTTCTTTTTTAATTTTAGTGTTACTTTTTTTTTCTTTATGTTTTTATTTTTGCAGATTAGGGGAAGTCTGAGTACCTAAATTTGAAGCTAAGGAGCATGGTTGAGCGTAAGTGTGGGATTGCGCAACCCTTGATGATTAATTGAGAAAACATGCTGCTTGCTAGGTCCTAGAGGGCCTCAGGGACTATCTCTCACCCTTTTTCTTCATTTTTTTTCTATAAATTATTTTGGGGACAAAGCATAATTTTAAGTGTGGGGTGGGGATTCTTTTGATATTTGTGAGTTTAAGGGTGAGTATGCCATAAGATTTTATTTTATTTTACTAGAAAAAAATACAAAAAAATAATAATATATATATATATAGAGAAAAAAACACAAAAAGATATTTTTTTAATTATTTATTATTAATTTTAGTTTTTAAGCGGCATATCTCATCCACCCCTTCGTTTTTCTTATGACCTTGGTTCTTTTCCGATGGGGGCTCTTTGAACCGGGTAATTATTAAATTTTTAGAGTAGTTTTTTTTTTAGAAGAGAAAAGAAAAGACCTTTTAACTTATTTAATACTAGCAATTTAGGCCTGAGTTTGAGTAGTACTTTCCTGTGAGTGTTTGATCATAAATTAAATTAACAAATCTTTTGACACCTAGGCTTTTAGTAGTGACTCTGTATATAGCTTATTCTTGTTTTATAGTTTGCTATGACCCTGTCTGTTTTAGAAGTAAAATTGATCCATCTAGATTGAGACTTGTGCTATGTGACGTGAGTATTTCATGCATATTACATGTTTTGCATCTTAGTCTAGAACTTGCCCTGCATGTTATTGAAGCGAAATAAAAAGTGTTGTTCTGGTTAGAAGATGATAATAGACTTTGTTTGATTTGTCTTGTAACTTTTAGCCTTTTCAGATATCATATCACTAGTAGCCCTTTTGACCCTATAGCTTTTCATTTGGTATCCGTATTTTTGGCTTAATCCTTTGATTGAATCCCTAATTTTTGCACCCTGTTTCCTTGAGCATTGTAGCATAGACTGTATTAAAAAATTTAAATCTGAAGAAAAAGGATGATTGAGTGTAAAAGGTGACCAAAAGGTGACAAAGTGATGAAAAGGCCCTGTTTGAAAGAATGTGACATGAAAAAAAAATGAAAAGAACAAAAAAAGAGTGAAACATTCTTGATATGATGAGAATACTAGTGTTTGAATAGAAGGCTGAAAAAATAAAATGTTAAAAATAATGGGTGATGAAGTTTAAAAAAGTACAAAGTGCTTCGGGAAGTGAAAATCACTAATATATAGTTTTCCTACCCGTCTCCTAGCCAACATTACAACCTGTTAAAGTCCTATTTGATTCTATTCGAGCATGCTTAATTAGTGGAGATGTACATAATGGGCAAGCCTATGGTTCTTTGTGCATACATGTGAATTCTTTTGTGAGTGTTAGAGTTGATCGTTGATGCAAAGTCCTTAATTATATTTGATTCTTTAAATTGAGTGTGTGAACTATTTCTTCTTGTGAGGGCACGCGTTTCATGATAGATAGGTGATTTTACTAGCTTTCTTTGATGGAGTAGGTAAGCAAACTAAATTTGATGAGTTAGAGACCATCTTTGAGGTTAGGAGGTTAGAATTTTTTTGTTTGTTTGTATATCTTGCATAATGATCGGGAAGTGTACTTGATGGTGCTGTCCCAGTTTAAATTTTTTGAGATGATCTTTAATGCTTGCTCGAGGACGAGCAAAACTCTAAGTGTGAGGTGGTGATGTGAGGCAAAAAATATGTATATTTAATTATTATTTGTCTCATATTTAGTCTTTTCATTGTCGTTTTTAGCATTGATTTTATAATTGTTCTTATGTTGGGTTTTTTATTTGTAGGATTAAAATGGTGTGAAAAGGAAGAAATTTAGAGAAGACACGAATTAAAAACGAGAAATTATAAAAAGATATCAAGCAGGCAGCTTAATGAATTAAAGTGAATATTTTATTTATATCATATACAAGGGATCAAATTTGCAATTGGAATCCAATTCTGTTAAGGACACGTGTCTCTTTTGAAGACCTGCCAATTCATTTACGGCGGCGCACAATGCAAACGCCTCAGAGGAGATTTTCCAGATTTTGGTTTCTCCCAATTTGTTTTGGAATCAGTTATTTTATTTGGATTTTTTCTTACACCTATAAATAGTCCATAGGAATAATTTTTACAGAACTTTTTACCTACGAATAGCTAGGAGCCGCCGTGGAGGCCGGAGAATATTGGTTTCATCTTTTCTTCTACTTTATTATTTATTTTACATTTTTCTATAGATGATTTGTTGTAATTTCTCCATGTCTATGTGAAGTTAAACTTCTCATTCTAGGATTATGGTAGCTTCATGATTGTTGTAGTAGACTCTTGATTCGATTAGTGAAGATTATCATATATAAGTTGTTCTTATATTCTTGTGCTAACTATTTTAATGCTTAGCTATGTCACGACCCGATTTCTCGGTCATGATGGCACCTACAACCCCCGGTAGGTGAACCAATCCCCGTAGCCCAGAACAGTTAGTAATGGGCTACTATCTAACAAATAAGAGAACAAGACGAATAGAACAGATAAAAGGACTATAAATATATACATATGCGGAAACTAAACCAAACCCCAAGACCTGGTATCATAGTATAGAGCCAAAACTACATACATGGAGTGCAAATAATCCAAAACAATATATACAGATGTCTCTGAATGGTAATAGAGTACATGAAGCAAAAGATAAACTAAAGCTAAGCTCCGATCGCCAAGAGCTCACCCTCAGTCTGAAGTAGTCCCCAACAGATCTCCAAGCACGAATCACAGCGATCTAACGGCGATGGCCCACGCTAGGATCTTCACCCACAGATGCAGGGGGTAGGGGTGAGCACCAAATGCGAAGCATAAGGTACCCAGTAGGTATCATAGGCCGACTGGGCACATATAAGATAAAAGCGTAGTAATAGACAGAATAGAAGCAAGCAGTCACAGAAATCAACGAATGGTACACAGGAACTAGCCCAGAGGGAAATCAACAGAACCACATGTGAGGCTAGTAAGCAAAATATACACCCCATAGGCACAGGTGAAAGTAAGAAACAACGCACCTG
>QJPP01004752.1:0-7500 GCA_003996215.1 Jaltomata sinuosa
CGGCGATAGCCCACGCTAGGATCTGCACCCAAAGATGCACGGGGGTAGGGTGAGCACCAAATGCGAAGCATAAGGTACCCAGTAGGTATCATAGGCCGACTGGGCACATATAAGATAAAAGAGCAGTAATAGACAGAATAGAAGCAAGTAGTCACAGAAATCAACGAAAGGTACACAGGAACTAGCCAGAGGGAAATCAACAGAACCACATATGAGGCTAGTAAGCAGAATATACACACCATAGGCACAGGTGAAAGTAAGAAACAACGCACCTGGGATCCTTGCAATAACAGTGTATACAAAATAAGTTTACGAAATGGACGGTATACTGGTAACCTCAAGTGTAAGAAGAAGAGAGAAAGAGTAATAATAGGCATGCTCAGAAACATGAATCAAACTCAACTAGTCATACCAATCTCAAATCCAGAAACTAACAGTCTAGCAGTAACCAATCTCCTATTGATCCATAATAGGGAATAATTCTACAAGTAAACAGAAAGAGTCTACCTACAGTCCCTCGGCCGCCCATACAACCGAGGAACACAAACAAGTGAAAACAAACCCTCTGGCATCCCATACTACCGGAGCGTAACAACAAACAAGGGTGGAGCCTCAAACAATGAATGATATGATGCATGAAGATCTCAAGTGAAATGGTATCTCTGTATGTACCTCCTTCGGCGCCGATCCGGCCCAGCAGGTAGGTTCCATGGAAGGACACTGCCCGTATACCTCTACTCCACCGTATACCCCTCCTCCGGCACACGCAGCCCGTAGCCCCTGGCCCGGATGGCAAGGTCCATGGAGGTCCCAGACCCCATACTAAAACTCAGTATCAGAACATGTATCAAGATAGAGACCCAGTCTCGATATCAAGATAGAGACCCAGTATCGAATATGCATGCCCAGACCCTGTCCAGGACTAAAAATAGTAGGAAAATATCTCAAAAACCCCTCCAAGGGTACCCGGGCGTAGCCGGGTCTAAACAGTAAAAAGTCATCTCAGGTGCTCGGTCCAACCGAGGCTAAAATCATCTCAAGTAACAAGAAAACTCGACTAGCACCCCGGCCCTGCCGAGTCTAGCGATAACCATAAAACTGATGATTTTAAACATAATTTTACTTTCTTTCCCAAAATCTCCACAAGTGAAATCAACCATTTCCAAATCATTTCCATCAAAAACGAGCCCCCCGGGCCATGCAAGGTTTAGAAAACAGTGCCAGTAGGCCCGAAGCCAAAACCACAGTAAAACATGGATAAAACCTCTTTATATGCATGGAAATGGTATGATCACACACAATAGCTGCCCCGCATCTCACAATCAACCTATCGACCCTGCACAGGCCCACAGCTACTCAGCAAGCATAACCAGCCTAAAAGGATAATACTATGCCCGGGACTCGCGGACATTCCCAAAATCCCACCTTCTATGTTCCAGAGTCAACAAGGCCTCACAGGACCACAAGGGTAAATAAAATATATCGGCAAATACTATAAGCAACGGAGGAACAAAAGTAGGCGGACATGAATAAAGCGGTCGAGGTCTGTGGTACCAACCTAATAAACCAACCCAAGGATGCCCATTAATATAATTTTATTTTATATATACGGAGTCTAGGGAAAATAAATCGTAACCTACCTGTCGTCCGACGACAAGCTGCTGGAACAACGATGTCCAAGCTCGAACCACTCCGAGAAAATCCAAAACTAAATCGGGATCGGATTCGGATTTGGGATGGAACAACTTGACGTAGATATTTGACTTACACCTCTCACGTGAATAAGTATTTAATACTGTGCATAGTTGTATGCAACAGTAATATACATATACGTATATTAACTTTCAGCAAGTCAAAGGCTCACTTATAAATCATTCAAGTAAGCAATTCCTCATGCTGCCAACTAAAAGTACAGTAGGCAGCCACCACCTTAGTTGATTTCCACGTGGGGGGGTGTGTGTCAACACCACATCTCCCCTTATCCAATTAATGATAGGTGGGTCCCCGCTACGTACGCATTCGGGTATTGAATAAATTCGTGGTAAAATAAATATAATATTTTAAATATACCATAATTGATAGAAAATCATTTCCAACAAAACCCACTATATTATAATAATAATTTTCAACATAATTAAATTTACTATCTCCGTTAAAATATTACGGAGTATAAAAACCTTATAAAATAAATACGTATTCACTTATATCGTATCAAATATATTTTTCATAAACCTTTAAAATATTTTGGAAAGAAAATAATAATATAATTTTTACCAATTTCAAATTTTAAATAAATATTTCAAATACACGCACGATGCTAATAAAGTTCTTAAGTTTAGGCTCGTAATTCGCCTACGCACGATTTCGATACTCAAGAATTCTCTCGGGATCTTCCCTTATTTTTTATAACCGTTTCGGAACTGAAATGGCATTTTAAAACGTGACGTCGAGGCTTAAATCGCGTTTAACCCGACCCGATTCGCGACCCGGTTCGCAACCCGTTTTCTGCCAGACAGTCCGCGGTAAAACAGTCATAACTCTTTACTCCGAGATCAGTTGGACATGAGGTTTTGTGCGTTGGAAACTAGACTCGTAAACCTTCGATTTGGTATTTCGGGGGACTTCTAACTCTTTATATATTGAGAGAAAAGCCCCGAGACATTTGACCCAAAGTTCAGGAAATTTCTTAAAGGTCTTACGATATCTTTTGTCGATTTGCTTGACTTCAAAACTCAAACGTGGAAATGACCGGAAGGGTCATTACACATGGACTCCAAAATTCGATTTTTCCAAAGATGCTCCGAAGACCATTCCATTGTGGGCGAAGTTCCCTAACCTCCCTCTCAATTGCTAGTCTATGGACTCTCTGAGTATACTGAGTAGTGGTCTGGGAAATCCTCTTTATGTTGATGAATGTACGACAAATATGGAAAGAATCTCCTATGCCCGAGTCCTAACCGAGATGGATATTACAAGACCCCTTCCTAAGCAGGTTTGAGTCCTTGATCTAGAGGGGAAAGGTTTTGATCAAGCAGTGGTTTATGATTGAAAACCTACCTATTATAGTAACGAGATAGAATTCCAAGATGAAAAGTTCCCGAATCCTGACCAAATGTCGCTCTAGACCAAAGTCCACACTCCGGAGCTGAAGGAACTGTCGGAATTCAATTCCGAGCACATTCACCAAGAATGTTGACTGAAGTCAACAATTCCAAAAGCTTAAAGCTCTAAAACAAGGAACGGCCAAAAAGACCAAACCAATGGCCTGGGCACTGAACTATCGGTCTCAGCAAGCCATAAATTACTTGGAGCCGCTACAAGCAAGATCTAGTGGTACAAGAAAGGCAAAAACATGAAAATGATCGGAAGGGTCGTTACATCATCCACTACTAAAACGACTTTCATCCCCGAAAGTCAGGAAAGAGGGAAAGTCTAGAGATTTAAGAACAGCGGATGCACAACCCGCGCTACTCTCTCGGACAACCCGGGTAGCCTCCTCGACAAGACGGCACCCAACAGAATGAAACCACGAAAGGCAACTAAGCCTACACTTCATACTAGCCAAGCTAGATTCCAAACTTAAACCCCAAAACTCCAAGGGACTGCCAACCCAAACTGAACCTCAAGAATCTCAACTGGAAAGAACTGACACCACATCAAAACCTGATAAGTAAGGAGGTCAACACACAGAACTCGAATATTCAAAACCACAACCAAGTTTACTAGAAAAACCAACAATAAAAACTCTAACTCATGAACCCGCTGATCCGTAAAACCCTTTTATTCTGAATTGAATCCTGTTGCACCACCAACAGAGAGTTGCATACAAGTCAAACACTCAACCACCCTCGAAGCATCAACTGACACACTGGAGATCCACAGTCTTCTCTTATACTCTACCACGAACAAAGTCACCTTTTTTACTCAAGTTATATCAAAGTCAAGCCATAGTCTACTAGTCTTTGCCATCCAAGCTAACAACCCATAGCATATCATTAGGAACTAGAGTTACCTTCCCCGATCGACCATCAACCAACGAATGGACACTTTTGCTAACATCAAGCTCGCTAACTGAACCCAACTAAACAACCCATCTGAACCCGACTGAAGCTTGCACATCCAAGTTAGGAAAGGCATATATGAATACCTTGTGTTGACGGAGAAACTTCCAAACTGTAGAACGAAACCAACTTCGCTGCACCGTGTCAAGTCTGAATCAACTGGAAGAGAATGAACTAGGGAAACCTGCCCGATAGACCCCAACCAAAACCAAGATCCTGCAAGTAGTGTGGTAAGCCTACCACAAAGTCCGTAGCCATCACCAAGCTCCAAACTTTAAGAAACACATGCTGCTACCCTGAATACTCTAACACTATTCGGATTTGAAATTGCTTTCCAATTTTCAACTCAGGAAGGAGTCTACCATACCACAAATATCAAGTCACGACACCCCATAGGCAGAGGAAAGGGTGTTTGAAGTCCCAAGTCACCATCTAGTTGTAGAAATTTGGCATAAATCATCAACTCACATCTTTGGCTCGAATCAACTGCTCTACTGCATCTGCACAAAACCAACCATTTCGAAGCATATATTATACCGGACTTCTAGCCCATACTGGCCGAGTCTAACCACACTGGAACCTCATATAAAAGACAATCCATGAAGACCCAACCAAAGTAGCATTTCAAACTCTCGGTAATAAAGACGACGATCAATCTCAAAATATCATTAGAACTTCAAATAGCCTCGCTAACCTTAACCCGCATGACCTGATCACATATAGCATATACCACTACTAAATCCCAAACTCACACCACTGAGTCTTACAACCATGGTAGAAGGAATCTCGTGCTATCTAGAACACCGCCAAAATATGGAATGTCCAGCCTAACTCAAAGGTTAGCCAAGGACTAGATGTCCAAGGCAAACTGTCACTCCACAACTGAAATGGGGAAACTAACCCAAACTCCATGCCTTCCAACCCAAGAAGCTACAATGAAAAGAACCAACCACGAACCATCCGGAGTAGTTTGCTAGCCCACGATTCTAAAACCCAACTGTAAAATTGCCAACCAAAGCCTTTGTCGAACCCATATGTTGTTAATGAACCTTTAGGAACCGAAGCCAACTAGGCTTTGAATCACAAGTTGCCAAAACCACAGCTGCTACTGAAATCTCAAACCAATCGAAGGAAAACTACTGCAATATGTAGTCAGTCGAACCAAGTCACCAACCCACAACCCAAAGCAATCTCTCGGTCATCACATCAGTCAGCTACTAGAACGCACAAGCACGAACAAGGAGTCATCTCCCTCCTTTTTCAACTAAACAAAAGCCTTCCTTGGCATATACCAAACCTTACAACCCCTTTCTAAAACAAGAACCTGGAGCCATTCCCTTAGCTCTCAAACTTACATTGTCAAAACTCAACAAGGCAAGAGAAAATGGGTCGGATGCCTGACTCACCCAGAATGCTACGAATACACCTCAACCACGAGGCTACGATCAATACTTAGTTGAAAATGCTAAAGCCAAACTCAATCACAATACTGATATAAAAGCTCAACCAGAAGGCTACGATCAAAAATCACTCCAACTGGAACTGGGGAAAATAATAAGACAACCCAACCGAATAAGAAACTAAGGGAGACTATGGGAATAACTCTCATACCTTCCAACCTCCTAAACCAACCAAATAAAGAGGGTCGATTCTAATCACCCAAAAAACCAAACTAATCTATGCAAGCTAGCATAACTGACACCTCTCAACATAAGACAAAACCCGAACTCTGGCACAACTACCAGCAACACCAAACCAATACAAGCACTTTTAGCAACGCTAGAAAATAGCCTAGGCAACAACCATCTAGGACCGCTCAACAAGGAAGAATCAATCACAAGTCCAGAATCACAACAAAATAGGGATAAACCCAACCAGAAAAAGACCAACAAGAACTACCCACGAGCTACAACTCCGCGTAAAACACCTCACAAGGATAACTCACCCCCATCCACTACTAAAGAATAAACTACCAAGAAAATAATGCATAGATACTACAATTCAGGTATTCAAAAAACTAAACAAGTAGCAGATAAGCATATAAGCAAATAAATGACAGAAGGGATAAAATCGCAATGTGAGCAGGACTATCACAAGATGAAGGTATCAAAAGCTCAACCTGGAGCAACGATATGAGGAACCTCTACCACAGGCCCACTAAGAGGGTAATTGGACTGACGGGGTCTAATACTGGTCAGAGTGGTCAAAGCTGAAGGCTCTGTCATCCCTTGACGGGGATAGTCTCTAGCATAATATCCCATCACCCCACAACTATAGCAATCCAAAGAAGCCCTACTCCAATGTACGGTGCCTATCGACTCTGGACGGATACCTGAACCACCTGGCTGGAAGCCACCTCTAACTATCTGGGGACCACCCCTACAACCCTGCACTCCACCTCTAGACGGTGGCACTGAAGCCCTGGGAGATAACTCCTGCTGACCCTATTGACTGGAAAGTGGAATCGTAGGACAATCCCTAACAAAATGCCCACACGCTCCGCACTGAAAGAAAATTCCACTAAATAGATGCGGGCGGGAAGATCTCACTAAACCTGACTGGCCACCACGGCCTACACAACCTGATTGCGAGCCTCGATGAATCTGACCCGTACCATGTCCCCTCTGCTCAACATGTCCTTTACTAACACCTTCTAGAACCCGTAGAGCAACTAAAACCTTCCTGGTAGATAAGAAGCAGTGGAACCTATCTCTGGTAGAGAATCCCCTACCTCGAGTCTGAGAACATCGAAAACTGTCCTGACGACGACGTTTCTTAGCACTACCTCTGTAAGCCTCATGGCATAAACCCTCAATAGCCCAAGTATGATCCACTACCTGAAGGAAGGTCATCCCAACTGTAACCAAATGCTCAGTCGCCAAACAGGGCGGTAAAATCAAACCTCCGACAAAACTCTGAACCCTATCAAACTCTGAAGGTACAGCCCTAGCAGTACGCCTAACCATGTCATGAAATATCTCCTCATACTCCAATACCAACAGATAACCCTGCTGAAGAACTGGTAGCTCAACCCTAGCTGAAGCACCACTCAAAGAACCAGGTACTAAAACACCCACCGGAGGACTCAGATTCCTAGCCACGCTGTCCTGAAGAACTAGAGTAGCTTTAAATCCAATCGGAGGTTGGGCTGACCCCACACCCCCTATCTAGTGCGGTAAACTCTCACTCTGAAGTCCTGGCACTGACGGAAGCGCTGAAGCAACAAGCACAGGAGACCCGACACCAACCGCTGTCGATCTCACCTCAGGCATCTAAGAAGGAATGAAACAATCAAAGTTCAGAAGTCAATAGAGCCAGAAACGCATGATAAGGAGCCAAGAAGAGGAAACTTTTTCTAACAATGCCCTGTAGCCTCCCGCAGATAGTGTACGGACGTCAAGTACCGATCCATGAGACTCTACGTAGACACTTGGACTTT
>QJPP01004752.1:12500-107117 GCA_003996215.1 Jaltomata sinuosa
TTTAGTCGGTTTGTTAAAATTTATTTTAAAAATATAAATAAATTATTTAATTTATTTTCTAATAAATTATTTTACTAGTTTATTATAAAAAAAACAAAATTAAATGAAACCGACCAAAATTGGTTGGTTTTGTTTAATTTTTAAAAAATCAATTTTGATAAAACGTCCACACCTGGACGGTTTTATTAAAATAAATTTAAAAAGAAATTGAATAAAATCATCCACCTTTGGTCGGTTTTAATAAAATTATATAAAAATAATTATTAAAACAACTAACCAACTGTGGATGGTTTTATTAAAATTAATTAAAAAATAAATTTAGAAAAATCGACCAATTGTGGACGATTTTATTAAAATTAATTAAAAAGTAAATTTAAAAAAAAAACTGACCAAATGTGGATGGTTTTATTATAATTAATTAAAAAATATTTAAAAAAATTGATCAAATGTGGACGATTTTATTAAAATTAATTAAAAATAAATTTAGAAAAACCGACCAATTTTGGCCAGTTTTATTAAAATTAATTAAAAATTGAACACAAAACTGTCCACAAGAGGTCGATTTTTCTGTTAATTTTACTAAAACATACCGACCTCTTGTGGTCGGTTTTCTTAAAAAAAATAGCAGCATGAAGCTGCATTTTTAATGCCACCTGCTCAAAATCTACAAAAACATCAACCCAAACCAGCTCAAAGAGCTGCCAACACATCATAATGATATTTATGCTACAAAATTTCAAATCAAAGTAAAATACATTCGAATCAATCTAAAATACGATCAGAACACCATCAAAATACCCCTAGGAAGTCTAAAGATAAACATAAAGAAGTATTCATATGTAAACATGTCTAAATATGAAATAGTCTAAAATATAGATAGGTCTAATCATCCTCATGCTCCTCCTCATTGTCCTCCTCCTCATCCTTTGTAAAGGACTCATCAAGTGGGCCTTGACCTGCCGCACGTCGTAGTACATCACCGGGACATCGAGGGATAATATGCCCAGACTCTAAGAGTCCATCTAGATAGGACTGAAGCGACTTCAATATCTCGTCCCTTAACCTATCCCTCTCGGAAACAACAACATCCCTCAACCTCTCCCACTGGGCAACAACAGCATCCCTCAACCTCTTTCTCTCGGCAACAACAACATCCCTCAACATCTCCCCCTCGGCAGTAGCAACAAGCTCTCTATTTGTAGCAGCTATTGTAGCTCGCATTTCCTCTCTATCATCTACGCTAGAGGAGGAAGATCCATAGTGCAAATAAGACTTTGAATTCTGGGAGGCCTTTCTAGGGAAACCATAGACTGCTCAACTTCTTCTTCTGAAAGCGGGGTGCCCTGACTTTCAGGAGGTCGAGTACTACTGTATTCTTCAGTCTTTTGCACATACTTATCCTATATTTAAATTGAGGCAAGTAATTAATAATGAAAAGATATCAAACTATTCAAACTTAAAATGAAAAAGTAAATAACATTAATTGTTAAAAAAAATTGTAAGTTTGAATGAAGTTCTTACATGTGTCTCTTTTGCACGTTCCTCAACCCAACAATCTTTATCCGTTGGGTTCTTCTTATTTTTCTTTAGGGAAAATGATTCAGAACACACTTAAACTATGACCGAAATTGTTGTTACACACTCCAACTTTGTGGGGGTCCTATGACCCTCCTGGACTATTTAATAGTGTAATATTGAGGGTATTATCAACATAGATGGACGTGCAAGTGAACACACGTATAAGCAACAACTTTAAAACAATAGATTGAAAGCAAAAATCACAAGAAATTTGAATGATTTGTGTTATTTGATCAATAATTCTAAAGATAAAGTTAGAGAGTTTTAGGAAAATCCTAAGGTTAATGGAAGATAAATTAACATTAATGATAATTGACTCCTCTTTTGGTAGCGTGTGTAAACACTCACTTTAGTTTGAGTGATTTAATGGTCCTACTAAGCTGATAATACCCTCAATATTACACTATAAAATAGTCCAGAGGGGTCATAGGACCCCTACAAAGTTAGAGTGTGTAACAGCAATTTCGGCCATAGTTTAGGTGTGTTTTGAGTCATTTTCCCTTTTCTTTACGTAGAAGTGCTTAAAATACTCCTCCTGAGTTAGCTTCCTACCCAAATCTTTTTTCTGCATATAATAAAATTATCAGTATCTAAACATAAGAGCTTCTAAAAAAAAGAAAAGTAAAAATGACTATCGAATTATGAAAAAATACGTACCAATTTCTTCCGACTAGCAACCCGGTTGATAGCTCCACCAGTACGTAAAACAACCTCCCTTCTTAGACGATCTAGCTTTCTTCCCAAGCTCGCTCCTCCTCAGAACGTCGGTGAGTTAATAAGCCATTCCAATAAGGTGTCTGCACCCATTTAGGCTTTCAAAGCTTCTTCCGAGTGTCATAAAGTAAGCCATATAGTCTAGTAGCGATTATGGGATAAAAATTATTAGAGATGCATTATTCATGCTCGAGAGCCCACCAAAAATATTTCTGCAACAAAAATTTATTAATAAGATTCATTCTTTAAATGTAAAGTAAGTTAATTAATAAAGTTTTTACCCAAAATTCGTTGAACATTTGTACTTGGACATGTTTTGGTATGCTCCAACTCGGCCAGACACCTTTGTAGTGTCAGGAGATGCATTTGAAGATGATCTTTGTAATTCTATTATCTGGATTGAACCTGTAATACAAGATCAGACATTTAAGAGGTTAAATCAAAGCTTAAAAAGTTTAACATATAGAAAGTTAATTATTATATATAGTTAATAAAATCATACTTGTCTTCCTCAGGCTCGATGAAGACCCTCCAGGAATCATCTCTATCACCTGGCTGAGGTCTCTGTACACCTGAGCAGCCTGTAGGGGGAGTACTCTCATGCGTAAGACTTTCATCTCGAAGACAAAGAGTGGAGAGCCCAACTGATCCAGTAGTGCTAGATGACCTACTGCTGCTAGCTGATGGTATGACAGACTATGGACCTATATGTGTATAATGACCATCGATGGTGGTGTAGCCCTGCGTAGGTGCCATGATGGGGGCTGATCGAGTCTGAATAACACCATCAAGTGGATAAGTGGACCCACATGTGTAGGAACACTTTGCGGCTGCTGAGATGACCTACTATATGAAATTGTGACCCCATGTGGGATAGACTCAGACTGGAACTTATGAATGTGAATCCCTGTGGGCCTTCTAGAATTTGGAGGGTTCTTTTTACTTTTTGTATTTTTGACCTTTAATTTCTTTCCCTTATCCTGATCACCTACCATCTATATTAATTAAAAGATAAAATATAATTTGTGAAGATATATATAGATTATCATTTATACGAAAAGAAATACGAGGAAATATTCACTATATTAGTCACTCTGCTTCTAAAAATAGTAGTAATGAATATTAATTAAGACAATAATACAAAGTATACAAACATCAATAATTAAAAATAAAGAACACATGCAAAAAACTAATTATATTGTTAATCCTATTCTTCTGAAGTTTCCTCATCGTCTATCCATTCATCCTCTTCAAAAGTTTTCTCGCCGGCTATCCATTCAGCCCCTTCTTATGTTGGTTGCTCATCATCCATATTCGGTAACATTTGTATCTCTTCTAGATTAACTTCTTTTAAAATGTGTTCAGGATGCTCCAAATTATCTTCTAAATCAGCATCCACAACTTGGTGAACATTCTCTATTTCGTTCTGATATGCAACATCCAACACATTCTCAAATTTCACCCACCCTATTGGCTTGGTTTTGATAACAACCCATCAATTAGACTTGTCCGTACGCAAAGGATAAGGAGCATAGTACACCTGCTTAGTATTTTGAGCAATAATAAAAGGATCATAAGCCCTCAACAATCTAGTGTGTTTAACTTTAATAATGTTATGTTTCTTCAGTTCTCTTGTGCCTATGTTTGGGGTTGGATCAAACCACTTGCATCAAAAAAGTACTATTCTTTTTATTGGACAACCAGAATACTCTAACTCTAGAATCTCTTGTAGGACGCCAAAATAATCAACACTGTCATTTTGGTTTCCATTATCACCTTTAACCTAAATATCACTATTATTAGTTTTTCGATGCTTTGAGTATTCCTCAATGGTAAATTTAAATCCATTTATATTATACTGAGACATTGTAAGGACTTCAATCGGTCCATAAGAGATATCCTTCAACAGCTAAGAATATATGGGTGCATGTGGTGAATGGTGCACCTATATATAGTTTGTAAGTTAAATATGGTGTTAGTTAAAGGATGAGTGAAGATTTTAACTTTATTATGTGATTATAATAACACTTACCCAATTACTATACCACAATGTAAATGATGGATTCACTTTATCTTGGCCAAATTCGCTCACAAAATAACTGTTCATTCATAATGAAAAGTTAGTTTCCTTAAGATAATCATAATTGAATATGTTGTGTAAGTATTTAATTTTCTTACTCTAATAAGGGTTGAACTTCCGAGCAATTCAGCAAGATATGTAACGTCGCAACATTTTTCTCCCTTTCGGTAAGCAAGCGATGTTTAAGCTTTTTTGCACGCTTACCTGGTTTATTGAAGATTGATAATGGATCTATAGCAGGGTCATTCTGAGTGTCTTGATGTCGATTTGGTCTGTTTCCCAAATATGAGACTTGATCATCAAAGTAGTAAGAACAAAAATGGGTTATTTCTCTAGCAAGGTATGCTTCAACAATATAGCCTTCTACCCTATTTTTGTTCTTAACAACTTCTTTACTTTTGCCAGTGGTCCTGCAAAATTATATGTTAGCCATGTAATTTATAAAAAATAGATATACATTTGTCTATTATCATTGCTTACCGCTCATAAGGATACATCCATCTAATTTGAACTGGACCTCTCAGTAGGGCTTCATCGAAAAGGTGAATAGGAAGATGTTCCATCACATTGAAGAATCCAGGTGGAAGAATCTTCTCCAACTTATTGGTGATAAAAAAAATATTTTCGGCCATCCGAATAAGATTTTCTACTCTCAAAGTGATGGAACATAGTTCTTTGAAGATCAAACTAATCTCTATCATCGGTTTTCATATTTTTTCAGGCAATCCACTAAAAGCAATCGAAATTAATTGTTCCATGAAAACATGAAAGTCATGACTTTTTATCCCATGTAAGATTCAATGCTCCATGTCAACCCTCTTCCCTAAATTGAAGGTATATCCATCTAGCATCTTCAAACTTTCTACCCACTCACATATTTTCCACTTTTGTTTTAATGTGAATGTATAACTGGCCTTGGGCTTAAAGACTTTGTTATTGGTAGACTGTTGCAAATGTAGCTCTAACTATCTACGATGATAATCAAACCATGAAGTTTTTTGACCACATTTTAATCGGAAGGATTTAGTGTTTTCCATATACTTTCTGAAGAGTCAGGCATGCCTCTGTCCCTGTCTCCAAGTGTGTGATCCACCGATTCACTGAGTGACTTTTTCTTACCGCTGCGCTGGAGTCCCTATCACTTAAATGTAGTAGGGACAAGCTAACTTTCCAGTTGTCATCCACCCAAACATTATTCCATAAGCAGGGAAATCATTAATAGTCCACATTAAAGAAGCACGCAAATTAAAATTTTGTTTAAGTGAAATGTCCCAGGTTTGAACCCCCTCAGACCACAACAATTTTAACTCATCAATCAAAGGTTGTAGGTACATATCAATCTTACTTTTTGGATTATGCGGGCCAGGAACAACACAATTCAGAAATATATATGGACTCATGATACACATCTCAGGTGGAAGATTATACGGTGTAATAAACACAGGCCGACATGAATATGATGCAGCTCCAACAGAAAAGGGGTGAAACCATCCGCACACAAACCCAACCTAATATTCCCTGGTTCAACTACAAAATCTGGATACTTTCTATCAAAATTCTTCCAAGCCTCTCCATCTGATGGATGACACATTACACCAGGTGGTCTTTTATTTTCATGGTGCCATGTCATATGGGTAGCAGAGCTATTTGATGCATACAACCTCTTCAACCTTGGTATAAGAGGTAAATAATGCATCGCCTTAATAGCAATTTTAGGAGCTTCTTCTACATTTTCCCCAAAATCAAAATTGGAATGCATCCCAAAAGCATCCTGAACCATTTATGACATCCTATAATCTTGAACATTATTAGGTTCCGCATATCAACTACTTTCACCAACAACAAAGTTATTAAACCTATTGTTACTCATGTCAACTTCACCATGACTAGTCCAAACTGTATACTCTGGAGTAAACCCTACTCTATAAAGATGACTCATAACAACCAATTCTGTTTCATAGCTCGTACAATCACAATCAACACAAGGACACGAAAATATTTCACAATTTAAAAGGCAAGAAAGTGTCTTTGCATGATTTATAAATTGAGTGATACCATCCACAAATTCCTCCTTCACACCCTTTCTACCAGGATTACATCCTTCATACATCCAACTACAATCAGGTTCCATCTACACAAGCAAGGGCAATATTAATTTCAATTCACTATACTTCACTATTTTAAGTATATCATTCACAATTTTCAATTCATTAAAAGTCACTAGTTCACAATTTAAACTTAATGCACTTCACTATTTTAAGTCACTACTTCACAATTTCAACTTACTACACTTCACTATTTTAAGTAACAAGCTAGTTCATAATTTCAACTTACTACACTTCACTATTTTAAGTAACTAGTTTACAATTTCAAGTCATTATACTTCACTATTTTAAGTAATTAAATAATTAAATATTATTTTATATAAATATTATAACTCAAATACCAACTTAGAATCTTAAAATGCTACCTACTTGCTCAATTGCTAATGGAATTCACTAGTTCACAATTTTAACTCACTACACTTCACTATTCTAAGTCACTAGTTCACAATTTAAACTTACAATACTTCACTAATTTAAGTCACTAGTTCACAATTTTAACTTACTACACTTCACTATTTTAAGTCACTAGTTCACATTTTCAACTTACTACACTTCACTATTTTAAGTAACTAGCTAGTTCACAATTTCAACTTACTACACTTCACTATTTTAAGTAACTAGTTCACAATTTCAAGTCATTATACTTCTCTATTTTAAGTAATCAAATAATTAAATATTATTTTATATAAATATTATAACTCAAATACCAACTTAGAATCTTAAAATCCTACCTACTTTATATGTATGATAATTATGTGCCAAACACAATCAGTAGCCCAACGGCTCACAAATCAAGCTATCGGCCCTGCACAGGCTCCAATCGCTCTACAACATATATAACCAGCTCTATAGTCGAGATACCGATGTCCGGGACTCATGGAAATTCCCAAATAACCCACCATCTATGATCACGAGGTATAATCAAGGCCACACATGGCCACAAGGATAATACTACCAACTAAAATGAATACTACAACCATACGAGTGAAATAAGACGGACAAAAATAAAGTGGACAAGGTCTGGGGTGCCAAGCTAATAAAACCCAACCCAAGAGTGCTAATTAGTACAATTATAGCCAAATTAAAGACTAAGTGTCAATACAAGGTGGACACAAATAGATCTTGCAAGAAAATCAATTTTGTCATCAATAGGATCAACTAGTGTTGACACTTATGCTAATCAACCACATTATAACCAAATTAAAGACTAAGTGTCAACACTAGGTGGACACACATTGTTCTTCCAAGAAAATTAATTTTATCATCAATAGGATAAACTAATGTTGACACTTATGCTAAACAAACACATTATCACGCTAATAATTAAATAAACTAAATTAAAAATTAAGTTTCAACACTACACAAGCAATGACAATATTAATTTCAAGTCACTAGTTTACTATTCCAATTCATTACAAGTCACTACTTCATAATTTGAACTCACTATACTTCACTATTTTAAGTAACTAGTCACAATTTCAAGTCATTATACTTCACTATTTTAAGTAACTACTTCACTATTCTAAGTCACTAGTTCACATTTTCAATTCACTACTTCACAATTTCAAGTCACTAGTTCACAATCTTATTCACTACTTCACTATTCAAATTCATTAGTTCACATCCACCATATCCAACAAACTAGTTAACAATAATAAGCCCTAATTAAATGATAAATCCTAATTTAGTAACTAAAATTAATAATGATAAACCCTAATTTAATAACTATAATTAATTAACAAGTAAATTAATAAAATTAGATAAAATGACTTACCTTGATGGAGTAGTCATCGGAGCAGCAACAGGGCGGCAGCAACAACGATGGCAGCAACGACAACAGTAAGCAGCAGCGACAATAGCGCACCGGAGGAAAGGGGACGACAAAGGAGGAAAGAGGGGGACAACAGAGGAGGAAAGAGGGGGACAGCGGAGGAGGGGGAAGGCAGCGGAGGGAGAGGGGCGCCAGAGGGAGGGAGACAACGGCGGTTATGAGGGTGTGGCTGTGTGTGAGGGTGCGTGAGGGTGGTGGGCGTCGAGAGAGAGAGAGAGAGAGAGTAGTGTGAGGGTGTGTGAGGGTTTTTAGTTAAATAAAATTTTAAAAAATGCAAAAACCGACCAACTGTGGTCAGTTTTACTACGAGTGTCTCATTGAAGAACTTAAACAGTCCTCCATGATACCATGTCAATAAATAGATATACTATGATGGTATCATAGATGTTTCACTAAGGACTGAGCAGACATCAATGATACCACGATAATATATAGATATACTGTGATGGTATCATAGAGGCCTGAATCAAACCTCAATGATACCATAATAGTATATGAATATACTGTGATAGTATCATGAAAGATTGAGAGAGTATCTTATTGAAGGACTGAAGTAGTCTTCCATGATACCACATCAGTATATAAATATACTGTGATATTATACTAAGTAGTATCTCATTAAAAGGACTAAAACACTTATTCATGATACTATGCCAGCACATAGATATATTGTTATAGTATCATGGAGGACTAGAAAGTGTCATATTGTAGGATTGAAGAAGATCTTAATGAATGTGAATGAAATTAGATTGTGAAAAAAGAATAAAAGAAAAAAGAATAAAGTAAATTAGAAAAAATTAAAATAAATCAGAAAAAAAAGAGCTAAAATTGAGTATGAAATTAGATTGTGGTTTAAAAAGTATAATATGATTTGAGAATATAAATGAACGAAAAAGGAGAAAAAAAATTAAAGAATAAAGAAATAAATGAGAAAAAAAGAATAGAAAAAATAAAAAATATGGACGAATGTTCACAATATCAGTTATCTTTTGTTGTCATATTGAAAAAAAAAGAATAAGGAAAAAGAACAAAAAAATAGGAATAAAAATAAAATAGGAAAGAAAAAAAATAAAAATTAGAAAAGAAACAAGAGAATAAAGAAATTGAAAAACAAAGAGAAAACAAAAAAATACAAAAAGAAAGGAGCAAAAAATAACTACGGCGAAAGAAGAAAATAAAAACTAATATGATTTGTGAATAAAATAAATAAACAAAGAAAAAATAAAAAAAGAAAACGAGAAAAAAAAGGAGTAGAAAAAAAAAGAAGTAGAGAAATAAAACATAAATAACCAAAAAAAGATTAAAAAAAAAGATAGCCAAAATTGAGGATGAATCAAATTATGATGTAAAAAGAAAATAAAAAATAATATAATTTGAGAAAAAAATAAAATGAACACAGAAACATAAAAAAGAAAAAATAAAGAAAGAAAAAAAATGAGAACAAAAAAACAGAATAGAAGAAAAAAGAAAAGAAGTAGAGAAATAAAAAAGAAAAAGAATGAAAAGGGAGCTACATAACTACAAAAACTACAAGGGAAGGGGACATTTTCTGTAATTAGTTAGGGGATATTTTTTGTAAAGGGGTATTTAGTTGTAAATAGTTTACTCCTATAGAGTATGTATGTACTTTTTTCTTTCCAATTTTGGGCCATTTCGACCCATTTTTTAAAGGCAGTTCAGTTTTATTTTAAAGTTTTGTTACAATTTTTTTTTTGGGCTAAAAAAATCTATTTTTTTAAAAAATAATTAAATATAATTGTATATAAACTGTATTATTATTGTATAGGATATGTATCTATATAAGATATATATATATATATATATATATATATATATTGAAATTATATAATGTGTATAGAAACTGTATAGTTTTTGTATAAAATATGTATTCGTATAAGATATATATAGAAACTGTATAGAATTTGTATAAAAATTGTATAGTTATTGTATAAAATACGTAATTGAATAATAATTCCAGTTAAAGGTTGTGTAGAATGTGTATAAAAACTGTATAATGATTATATAAAACTGTATAATTATTATATAGAATATGTATATGAATAATAATTGCAGTTAAATGTTGTATAGGATTGTGTATAAACTATATAATTAACGCATAAAATATGTATATATATATATATATTCAATGTGTATAGAAACTGTATCATTCAAGTATAGAATATATATAGGTACAGGATGTGTATAGAAATTATATCATTGTTATATAATATATATATATATATATATATATATATATATATATTATATGTGTGTGTGTGTAATGATCCTTCCGGTTATTTTTGCGTTTGCGCCTTATTTGTACTGTTAGAGCCTTCCTATAGCGGCCCCAAGTTATTTATGGCTTCCTATAGCGGTTCGTTTGGTCGTTATGTCTGTTTCCCTGTTTTAGAGCTTTAACTTGGGAAATCATTGACTTCGGTCAACATTCTTGGTAAACGCACTCAAAATCAAATTCTGATAGTTTCATTAGCTCCAGAGCGTGGACTTTGGTCTAGATGGATCCTTGGTTATGGTCTGAGAGCTTTCGGTTCGGTTTTGGGTGAGTTTTTGTGTTTCTAGCCAAGTTGAACTTGAAAGTTTGACTTTGGTCAACATTCAGAGAAGACGACCTTGGATCGAAATTCTGACCGCGTTGTTAGCTCTGGAATGTCGACTTTAGGCTAGGGGACCTTTGGTTTGGGTCCCGAGGCTTCCGGACTCATTTTAGGCCATGGGGTTTCGTTTTGGAATATTTGGCCTAAAGTTGGTTGTTGGGCGTGGGGCCTATTTTTTATGCTATCGACCTCCATTTGTTTTTTTGTCAATCCCGTTGAGTCTGAAATGCTATTTTTAGTCAAATAGCTCAGCTCGTTTATTCCCGCGGGACCCCGGGATCATTCTCCGGGCTCTGATCAATAAAAATCTGCCAAAGGCTTGGCATTGCTGTTGTTGTTGCTGTCATGGCCGCTGGGGCGCAGCCTTGGGCGCACCTGCGGTAGCGTTCTTGCGCCAGGGCGCCGCGCCTGCACGCCAGGCGAGCCTTAGCCTCTAGCGCCCCTGCGCTTCCCCCCTCGCCAACGCGCCTGTGCCCCCATGGCCGCAGCAGCGCTGTGCTGGACAGCTTTTAAAAGCTATTGGCCCTAATTTCCAGCTCACTTTCTCCTCTCTCTACACCTCGTTTCTCCATTGCTATCATCCCTAAAGCTCCCATTTCTAGGGGTGGGCATTCAGTTATTCAGTTCGGTTTTTTCGGTTTTGGTTATGAGAAAGGGGTACCGAAAACCAAACCAAAATTAATTCGATTCGGTTCGGTTTTGGTTTATCAAATTCGGGTTTTTCGGTTCTGGCCTTCTTAATGGGTTGGTTTTCTCTTCTTTGTTTAGGTACCAAATTCTATGGGAACTGCTCTTGGACTAATCCAACTGCTACTTTACATGATGTATTACATGTCCACTAAGAGACAGAATGCAGAAAACAGGCTCAAGGAGAGTTGGGCCTACCTGAGGCCCAAAAGAAAATGAGTAACAATGCAAGAGTTTAATTTAGAGTTTTCAGAAACTTAAAGTAGTGGGTTTGGTAGGATGAAAATAAGTCATTTTCTGTTTTTGGTTGTCTGAAAAAAAATAAAAAAAATATTGAAGTTAATTTTTTTTGTTAAATCGAAAAACTAAAAAACCGGTATCCTAAAACCGAAACCGAACCGAATATCGAAATTTACAAAAAAAAAATAGAATCAAAACCGAACCGAAAAACCAAAAAACCAAAACCGAAAAACCGAATTAGTTCGGTTCGGTTCGATTTTTGGGTATTTATGCCCACCCCTACCCATTTCTCCCCCCATTGCTCATCAACTCTTGGAGGGGAAGTGCAACTTGCTTGTTTATTGTTTTCTCGGCCTCAATTCGGTGAGTCTCGTCATTAAATTCCTTCTTAAACTCCTCTAATGCTCACTTTGAATTCTTGATTTTGGTAGGTTGTTGTAGCCCGAAAATCATGCTCAATTGCTCTAATTTTCTGGGCATGTACCCCTTTGAGCGTTGTGATCATTTCGTACCCTTTAGTTTTCGACCTCAGGTTGCGGGGCCCACGGGCCTGCTGGTGATCCAAATTTCAGCCCGGCTATTCTTATAGCGATATGGGTATCGTTAATCTCGTGTTAATGTGTTATTTATGATTTTGATAGTTTGATTACTGTTCGGAGCCTTTTCGCAGCAGTTCGGGCTTGGACATCGTCATTCTCGCAGCTTGTCATCGGACGACAGGTAGGTTATGACTTAACTCCTTTAGACTTTGCATATATAGGCTATAAGGGCACTAATTAGCATCCTTGGGTGGGTTTATTAGCTTGGTACCCTAGACCTTGTCCGTTCCTTCGTATAGCTTTTATTTCATACTTTTGGTTGTCGAATTCGTTATAGTTACTGATATTACCCATGCGGTCCTGTGAGACCTTATATTGACTCTGAAACATAGATGGTGGGTTATTTGGGAATGTTCGTGAGTCCTGAATATCATTATTATTGTTGTAGAGCTGGCTATGTTTGCTGTAGAATGATTGGAGCCTGTGTAGGGCCGATAGGTTGATCGTGGGCTGCGAGCCACTGTTGTGATTGTGCATACTACTTATCATGCATATAAAATGGATTTCTACCTGATTTTACTACGGTTTTTGCTTCGGGCCTTCTATTGAAAATTTTCTAAACCTTGCATGGTCTGGGGGGGGCATTTTCGGTAAAAATGGTCGTAAAAGGGTTTGGTACTATTTTAATAGATCTTCTTGGGGTAAGAGAGAATAACAAGATGTTTTATCACTATTTCTACTTATACTAGACTCGGCGGGGTCGAGGTCTAGGCTTGTTTTACTACTATTTTTGAGATAATACTATACTCGGCGGGGTCGTGCGCTAGACTTACTTTGACTTACTGATTTAGACTCGGATACCCTCTAGGCAGCTTTACTTGGGGTTTTTGAGATTGCGGGGCTTCTAGTATGTTGGTCGAGGGCCTCAATGGACCTTGCTGTTCTGGGCCAGTACCGCGAGTGCCGAAGGGAAAGGCAGGGGGTATACGGCGTAGTAGAGGTATACGGGTGTGACCTTCCATAGATCCTATCTTCTGGATCTTATAGGATGCCGGAAACGGGTAACATACGGTACTACTACCATATTTGTTTTCAACATATTGCATCCTATCATTAAATCATTTGTGATTCCACTCTTGTTTGTGGTTTGCTGAGTGTACGCTCCGGTTATATGAGCGATCGGAGGGTTTGTTTTCACTTGATTGCGTTCCTCGGTTGTATAGGCGGCCGGAGGACTGTAGGTAGACTTATTGTTACTCGATCGTGATATTAATTCCTGTCATGGTTGCATATGAGGTTGGATATTGATAAGTTGTCCTTGAACTGCTGGTTGTTTGTTTCTTGACTTGAGATTAGAATGCTTAGTTTGGTTATTAAATCTTGTTTACGAGCATGACAATCTTTATTATTCTTCTTCCTTCTCTTTTCACTTGAGGTTATCGGTATACCGCCTATTTTTAAATCTCTTCTTATACATTGTTATTGCGAGGATTCCAGGTGCGTTATTTCCTTCTTTCACCTGTGTATGTGATGTGTATATATATCTAGTAGCTAGCCAAGCATGTTGTTTGCTTATTGTATCCTTCTGTGCTAGCTTCCGTGTACCTATTCGTTGTTTCCGTGACAAATTGATTTACCTCTGCTATCTTACTGTCTTTATATCTTATATGCACTCAGTCGGCCTATGATGCCTACTAGGTACCCGTTGCATTGCATTTGGTACTCATACTACACTTCTGCATCTTTTGGTGCAGATCCTAGTGTGAGCCATTGATAACGCTCAAATCGTGCTCCCCAAGTTGGAGGTCACGACGATCGTCAGAGCAAAACAAAATTATAATTCCCAACGAGTGTCTGGGTCGTACCCAAGGGAACAATGTAGTCGCGATCGTGCTAATAGGGAATCCAAGCAACTTATTGAAGTTCAATTAACAAAAATGGGGAAAAGATATCTAAAACGGGGGGGGGGGAGGGGTTAGACTACAACTAAAGATAAAATAAAATCAAATAAAAGATAAATTGAGCAATGGCTTTCACCTTGCTTTATTCAAGCAAGGATAACAAGGGAGACTTGGGAATGGGAATTTAATTCACAAGACTTGCACCCGATTAACACGTAGGTAGTCTTGGTTGAAGGTATGCCTAACCGTCTTTTGACCAATCGAGCATATATCTCGTGTGTTCTCTCGAACCACCATGGGTAAGCAATAAACCAACCAAATAACTTGGGTGAGTTGGGTTATCTCTAACCCCAACTCTTAGATGGGAGTTTTCGGCAACCAAACTATCTCTAGCCTTGGTCTAGAGTGGAAACCCCAAATCCCGACTATTGAATCTTTCCGAATTTAGGGAAATTCTCTGTCAAGCAAAAACCCAAATTAGAAAGCTAAGTCAATATTTGCAACCATTGACTATAAATTCAAACAATAGAGGATTCAATAGACCTAAATAATCAAACAAGAGCAAAATCTATATATGAATTCAATAGCCAAACAAGTATTATCTCTAATACAAACCCAAATCTCAATTCAACAATTACACCAATAAAATAGCAATTAAGAACAAGAGTTGAAGAATGGAAACTAAGGATTTTACAATAAAGAGCATCCAAATCTTCACTCCTATGGTGTTGGTTGATGAACTTTCTCTCCAAGTTTGCCAAAAGTTGTGAGAATAGCCAAAGATGTGTTCCCAATCGATAGGGAAGAGTTTTATGGCAATTGGGGTTTCCAAAAATGGGAATTTCCAAATCTGTCCTGCAACTGATGACACCTTCATCGCGATCACGTGCATGACCTTCGCGATCACGAGGATCTACAATTTCCTTCCATGCGGTCGCGTGACTCCACACTCACGGTTGCGTGGCTTTGAGTTCTGTCAATGCATCACGATCACGTGACTCACTCTCGCGGTTGATATGGCCAATTTGATGCCAGTGCCCAACAACTCCCTTTTTGCTCCTTTGACTTGTTTTCACTTGAATCTTTCCCGAACACTTCTAAAACACAGAAATCTGCAAAATAGAAGTAATTCGTGTCAAATTGCACTATTTATCCATTTTATACTAGCAAAAGCATAAGATTAGAAGCTAAATAAGTAGGTAGAATATCAACTTATCAAACCCCCAAACTTGAACTATTGCTTGTCCTCAAGCAACTTAAAAATTCTAACTCAAGAGGCATACAACACAAGTGCAAATGACAATACCACAAGCCAAGGAAAACCCATTTCAAGCACCAAGCATGACTTTGGTTGGTACTAACGATTAGTCAATCGCATGATAAGTTACTCTAAACATTCCCTTCAATTCAAAACACAATTCAATCATGCAATGGCAAAATAAGAACAAGCAAGTGACAACAACCAATCCTCAAGATGTGACTCAAACCACTAGCTTACCAAGTTATGCTCCTTTGATTCATTTTTCGGAGTTTATCAATGTCACCAACTATTCTAATTCGCATGCCCTCACAAGAACGAAAGTCCCAAAAACACATTATGTACAAAGACAATCACAAGGGACACATACAAACACTCACACTCATAAGGAAGTTCAAGTGCACACACGTCGAACCATAGGCTTGCCCTTCATGTAAATCGCCACTAATGTAGGGTAGGTAAGCTCGAAATCACAAAGGACTTGCGGGTTACGATGTTGGCTAGGGTTAAGGTGAGGATCTCATTTGGTTCAAGTGACTACACCTCCCTAGTGCTCTTTGTTCTTATTTCGAGCACCGCTCACATTTTCAATTTCAACTTCACATTATTTCTCCCTCACACAACCCAAGATTCTCTTTTTTAACTCATGATCATTCAACTCCTTATATCACCTTCACTTGGTAGCACCTATTTTTGCTTTTCAATTTGCTCATTGGATTGATCTTTTGGAGCAATTTTCAATTCAAAATTAAGGTTCTACCTTGCACTTGAAGTGCGCTTCTTTTCTTCTCCTTATTTGATCACATGCACCCCCAAACTTAGGCATTTTCTAATGTTATATTTCATTCCCCCCTCCCAAACTTAGGCTTTTAGCCTACATTTCATTTTCAAGCAATTAGGAAAGATGGGTGCCAAAATAGAGGTTCCAAAAAGGTCAAGGTGTTAACAAGGTGCCAAAGAATGGTCACAAGCTCAAAAGGGCTCACTAGGGTTGATGTCATGGGAAGTCATTTGGGTGAAGTGGCTATCAAAAAGGGCCTAATGTCATTTTCCAAGCTCGGTTACACCTAAAATTTCACCTTGAATCACATTCAGGGCAAGTTCTAGATGACATGCATGCACGAGAATTATTCAACTAAACCTCACCACACATGACATGCAAATTATTCAAGAAGGATCAATTTAACTTCCTAAACAGGAACCAAGAGGAGCCATTCTATATTATCACCGCTAATGAGCTAAGAGTCACAAAAAGATAAAAGGAGTTGTCACAAACACCATTCTTTGCCATGCATTTTTCACAAAATTTTTGGAGGGGTCTGCCTATTTCACTTAGCATGCGAGACTACTTCATCAGTACCAAACAAGTCACTTTGCAACCAAAACCTCCAAAGATGACAATTTGCGCTTAAGAATAACGTCACTTAGTCTATCATTGGGCCAATTCATCTATCTAAATAAGTATGGTTAAACAAGGTGGATCAACATACCCATCACAACTGAGGGCACTTGCGATTCTCACAAGTCAAAGTGCGAGTCGCACATGCAACGCACATGCCAAATAGTGGGCATGTGCAAAGCTCGTGTGGTTCACACGTCGACATGTGTGGTACAAATATTCCCCCGCTCAGACAAGCTCTATCTAGCCTAACGGGTACTCAGACTTCCCCTGGTTCCCACACATCTAATATCACTATAAAATGAAATCAAAGAAGTTACAAATAAAGAAACTAACAACCTAACCCATCAATTCCATGCATAACAACAAAATAAATCCGTCGAGGGCACACTAATATAAAAACAAACCCACCAAGGGCACAATAATATCCAACAATAAAAACAATCCCGACAAGGGCGCAATATCAAAAATAAAACAACAGGCTAGATAGAGTGCCACCCCCAACTAACAACGTGCAGTGCCCTCACTACAACAAAATAAGAGAAGAGTTTGAGGGGGTTCCCTGAAGGGTGTATCACTCAGAACCAGAACTGCTAGGTCGAGAAAGGACCCAGTCTCCCTCATCAGCATCATCCTCAACCTCAGATCCACATAGCTTCCTCAGAGTTCTCATCATCTTCATGAGGAACTTGCTTTGCTTTCTATCATGGTCCCTCTGCTTTTTCTGTTGCCTTTCCACCTTAGATAACCTCTCCTTGATGTGCTGCTGCTGGCTTGCTACACTAGCTAGTGTAGGGCCACTAGGAGTAGTGGAAGATGATGGCCCGGATGCCAGTTTGGTGGAACTCTCGCCTGAACCCGAAGGTAAGCCTGCTACAATCTGGCAAAGATGTGCATCCATGCCATAAACTTGGCTGGAGATATGGCAGAGTGTAGGGGGTCCAATCCTGAGGGGACCAATAACTTCAACAGTAGCAACTGACTCATGTGCCTCGCTGGACTCGGAAAATAGACCAAATTATGGTGAATCCACATCTATCTTCCTCTTCTTTGATGCTTGCACGGCTCCTCTCTTCTTTATATGGTGAATCAATTTCTCGGGCTTCCTTTCATTTTCACCATCCCTCTTTGCAACCCCGACTTCATAGCATAAATGAGTGATCAATGAAGGGAAGAGCAAACTTTTGCTACCGTCAAGAACCACTTGCTAAATTTCTTGCACGATCAGTTGCCCTACATTCACTGGAAGATCCTCCAGCATAGCACAAATAACTCTTGCTTTATCGGTGGTCACATCAGATTCATTCTTTGAAGGCATAACTCGGGCACAAATGATCGAAAGCCAAGTGCGGGCTTCAAGGTTAAACTCAGAGGACTCAATCCTCGTATTCAATGCTATCCATTGAGGGACAGTGCCATCATATAGGTGCTCCACAAACCAATTGGTCCCTTTTTCTGTGGCTCAGGCTTTGTATGTGGCATTATCGACATTTCAGAGGTGGTAGTATCCATTGATCAACTTCAGATCAAAACAAACCAACTTTCCCCGAACCATCACAACCAAGTCATTGGCAAAGTCCATCTCAGCCGCATTAGCATAAAATTCATGGACTATAGAAAAGTTCGCCTTGATGGGATCGGCGGCAAAGCATATCCATCCACTAGTAACCAACTTTCCATGGAAGTCGGCCCATTTCTCTTCCGATCCCTCCAACATAATACCTCGCTCCCTCGTGATTGGTTTTGTCAAGTGACGATCATATAGTTGGGAGTACTTGAGGAAGACAAAGGTTCCTTGGTCAAAGTACACTTTGTTGGCCACTTGGTTGGCATCTTCATGTTCAATTTCGGCCATTTTCAAGCTTAAAGTACCTACACAAGGAACAAAATCATCAAACAAAAGTATAGGCACGTAAAATATTGTGTTGGGATGTGATTAGGCTAAAGAAATAAGCCGAAACAAGCCCGAACAGAGCTGGGTAGAGTTGTTGTTTTAGGGACTGCTAAAACTGGTCATCGTGATTGCGAGATATTTCATCGCGATCGCGAAGACCAATTTATTTTTTTCAGAAATTTAAGTCATCACAATCGTGGAGTGTTACATCGCGATCGTGTAGCTCAGTGAATTGGTCATCACAATTGCGGTGTTGAGTATCGCGATCGCGATGGTCATCTTCTTGCCCAGAAAAATTCTTTCAGACTTTTCATCGAACATGTGCTTTGCACCCTTTTGCACACCATTTTTACAACACATGGGCATCACCTTTTACCCCAAAACTCAGAAAACCAACAAATTTCTAACCCCCAACTAGATTTCACCCATAATTTCATACCACACACCCACTTTGCACATTATGAAGAAAGCAAAAGATTAACACCCACTTGGGAGTTTAGAGCACTTAAAGCATAATGAGGGTAGGTTGAAGAAGAGAAAACAGAGAGCGTACATGAGGAGTTTCAAAGATGCTTATGGAATTGAAGTTGATGGAGTGTATTATTCTTGCCTTTAGGAGAGAAAATGAGCCAAGTTTCAAAGAAAATTTGTGCTTTTGAAACTACTCCTCTGATCTTTTATTACCTGGAAATGGTTTGATGTCTCGTGGTCACGTGGCCTTGTCATGCGATTGTGATGATTTAAATTTACCTGACTTCCCATGATCAAGAAGGTTCACGCGGTCGTGAAGAGTCAGAGAAAATTTAACTCATCGCGATCACGAGGTCAGGCTTCGCGATCGTGATGCTTTAGCAACCATCAAGTTTCTGAATGTTTGCACAGTGCACTATTTTGTGGTGCGACACCAGGTGCGATGGGCACTTTGTGAGGTGTGAAATGCACCATGTTTGCATATGCCAATGTTTTTGTTCAGTTCATTGTTGGCTTGTGCGATGGGCCCTCTTCTAGGTGCGAATAACACATTTTTCAGATATATTTTTGGGTGCTTTTCAACACTTGGTTCCTTTTCTCATTCCCTTGGGCACCTAAAAACACACCAAAAAGAAACAAAAAGTGAAGTAAAGCATAAAAATGATTGGCTACCTCCCATTAAGGGCACAATTTAACGTCGCAGCGCGACGCAAGTTACCTTACCATTTGGATTTTCATTTGGAGGACTTGAACCTTTGACCCAAACTTGAATCGAGATTCCGGTGACAATCCCAGGGTGAAGGTTTGAACATGAGAAGGCCATTCTCTTGATTTCGCATTTCGCACTTTTTGGCCTTCAAGTGAGGAAGGACACTTTTCCTTCTTTACACGACAAACTCAAAACCAGATAGACCTTCATCCACCCTCCTTCCAAGATCTTCCAAAAGCTTGATTACTTCGACTTTCGTCCATTTAATCAAACTTAAGGTCGAACAAAGGTTGAAGTGGGATTTGGGCGTCTCCACCTTCAAGCTTGCCTCATTCCAAATATCCTCACTTAGAGATGCTATGACATCATGAACCACAAATGGGGTAGTTGGTTGCAATACCACTTTCAATTCATGATCCTCCCTCTTGTTTTCCTCTTTTTAGCCCTTGCGTCCACAAAGCATTGCTTTATGGATTGCACACTCTCCTTTTGGGTTTCTAGCGAGGCCAAGAGGTTTTAGATCTTGACATATATTCCTTCTTCACTTGCAAAGTCATGGTCCCTGTTGAGGTCACAAGCACCACTAGCAACATTATTAGCACAAAAAGGGGGAGGGGGACGATCATCATTGGGGCTTTTGCTCTAATATCCGTCACGACCACCACACAAATAGCAATTGCGCCCTCATAGGAGCGAGAAGGAGAATACCTTCCTATCCTAGGGGCAATTCTACAACTTCGTCCAAGGTGGGGTCCTCCACAATAAATACAATAGTCAGGAATATAAATTGGGATGCAACTATCAACATTTCTAGCATTCAAATAATACATAATGCCATCAACAAACTAAAACTAAACAAAAGAAAAACAACTATTCACAAAATTAAACTAGAGTAAGTAAACTCAAATTCGAAACTAACTCAATACGCCAAATTGTTCCCTGGTAATGGTGCCATTTTTGATAACTCTCAAATCATGCTCCCCAAGTTGGAGGTCAAGGCGATCGTCAGAGCAAAACAAAATTTATAATTCTTAACGAGTGTCGGGGTCGTACCCAAGGGAACAATATAGCCGCAATCGAACTAATAGAGAATACAAGCAACTTATTAAAGTTCAATTAACAAGAAAAGGGGAAAAGATATCTAAAAAGGGAGGTTTTAGACTACAACTAAAGATAAAAGAAAATCAAATAAAAGATAAATTGATCAATGGTTTTCACCTTGCTTTCGTCAAGCAAGGATAACAAGGGAGACTTGGGAATGGGACTTTAATTCACAAGACTTGCACCCGATTAACACATAAGTAGTCTTGGTTGAAGGTATGCCTAACCGTCTTTTGACCAATCGAGCATATATCTCGTGTGTTCTCTCGAACCACCACGAGTAAGCAATAAACCAACCAAATAACTTGGGTGAGTTGGGTTATCTCTAACCCCAACTCTTAGATAGGAGTTTTTGGCAACCAAACTATCTCTAGCCTTGGTCTAGAGTGGAAACCCCAAATCCCCACTATTGAATCTTTCCGAATTTAGGAAAATTCTCTCTCAAGCAACAACCCAAATTAGAAAGCTAAGTCAATATTTGCAACCATTGACTATAAATTCAAACAATGGAGGATTCAATAGACCTAAATAATCAAACAAGAGCAAAATCTATATATGAATTCAATACCCAAACAAGTATTATCTCTAATACAAACCCAAATCTCAATTCAACAATTACACCAATAAAAATAGCAATTAAGAACAAGATTTGAAGAATGGAAACTAAGGATTTTACAATAAAGAGCATCCAAATCTTCACTCTTATGGTGTTGGTTGATGAACTTGCTCTCCAAGCTTGCCAAAAGTTGTGAGAATAGCCAAAGATGTGTTCCCAATCGGCTGGGAAGAGTTTTATGGCAATTAGGGTTTCCAAAAATGGGAATTTCCAAATCTGTCCTGCAGCTGATGACACTTCATCGCGATCGCGTGCATGACCTTCGCGATCGCGAGGCTCTACAATTTCCTTCCACGCGGTCGCATGACTCCACACTCGCGGCCGCATGGCTTTGAGTTCTTCCAATGCATCACGATTGCATGACTCACTCTCGCGATTGCGATGGCCAATTTGATGCCAGTGCCCAAAAGCTCCCTTTTTGCTCCATTTGACTTGTTTTAACTTGAATCTTTCCCGAACACTTCTAAAACATAGAAATCTGCAAAATAGAAGTAATTCATGTCAAATTGCACTATTTATCCACTTCATACTAGCAAAAGCATAAGATTAGAAGCTAAATAAGTAGGTAGAATACCAACTTATCAGCCATCACCGTTAGCTCATCGAGACTCGTGCGAGGAGATTTTGGACCATTTCAGACTGAGGGTGAGATCTTGGTGATCAGAGCTTAGATTTTAGTTTATCTTTTGTATCATGTACTCTACTACAATTCGGAGACATCTGTATATATTATTTTGGATGTTTTGTTCTCTGTTGATGTAATTCCAGCTCTATACTATGATACCAGGATTTGGGATTCGTTTAGCTTTCGCTTATAATATGTATATCTTCCTGTTGCTTATTTCTTCATCTGGTTCCCTTGCCTCCATTATTTGGACTGTTCTTCCACTTATTTGTTAAATAGTAGCCCATTACAAACTGTTCCAGGCTAAGGGGATTGGTTCGCCTACTGGGGAGTTGTAGATGCCATCATGACCGAGAAATCGAATCGTGACAATATGTTATCTTTATTTAACAAATGAAAATATTTTTTTGTATTTGATTATATATTTATTATACACGAATTATATAAAAAATAAACTTTTTTGTAGGGTTACATTGCATTGCCTTATTTTTTCTATTCTAATTATCTCCACTTATTAAAAAAAATTACAAAATCATATTTGATTTTTTAAAAAAAATAGAAGAGAAAAAAAACTTATTAAAAAAAAAAGAAAACAGCAGCACAAAAAATTTAAAACAAAATAGAAAAAGAAGAAGAAACAAAATAGCGAAAAGAACAAAAGTGAAAAAAAAGGAGGAGGGAGTAGCCGACAAAACAAAAGGCAAGGAAATTATATTCCATTGGCTATTGCGTGTCCTTATTTATAACCGATTGACTATGTTTGTCCTTCTCCCAGAAGAAAACTACCAATCTTATATTTCGTGTTCTAGCATTTTAAAAGAAGCGGAAGAACACAGATAAAACACTTTGTTGAGAAAAGAGGTCGGTAATGGGCTTAGTCGTATAGTTTTTCCTTATAATTGAGTATCACTAATACATCCAGACACGAATAGTTTTATTGCCAACTCTATTATAAGGTTCATTCTTACACGAGATAATTGTATTTATCTTTCTGACCCAATTCTGATATTTTTATTCTCCTAATTACAATTGCGCGCAACCGTTTCAGATGATGTAAGTAGAGTTTTCAACAAATTATATGGATGCTTCGGGAAACATAGGATCTTCCTTCCATGATTATGATGAAACTTTTGTTGGAAAAATAATTTTATATTTCAAAAAGAATTATTACTTCTTAATATTATTTATCCTTTACTATCATTGATTAATATAGCCATTAATCACCTCACCTTTATTATTCATTTTTATGTTAATTACTATATAAGAAGACCGTTTGAAACAATTGCAAATGCAATTGCTAAAATATTAATCCTCTTCAATAGCCATTATTGGCTTTAAATACATTTCAACAATGACAATTATTTTGGGAGTTGATTTCTTACCTATATATATTGGTGTCTTATCCTTTTGGGAAGGAGTAAGAAGAGATCACAAATATATAATATTCCTCTTATTCTAAATAGTGCTGGGTTTTCCTCTTATGAAATCTTTGTTAGTTCTGTGATCCTAGTTTATACTAGAAGAACTTGTTGAATCCTGAGGGATATACCTATACCGGGTGAAATACCCTTAAGGACAGTGTCACTTGACATGCCTCAAGCTATGATGAAGTCTCTAGAAGTATTCGTGGTGAAGTATTTTCCGTAAGATTTACAACAATCTTAAGGATATTTCTGTCACGATCCGATTTCTTGGTCATGATGTCACCTACAACTCCCCAGTAGGCGAACCAATCCTCGTAGCCCGAAATGGCTAGTAATGGGATACTAGCTAACAAGTAAGCGGAAGAACATGTAATATAAGTGGAAGCAAGGGTTATACGAGAGAAAAGTAATAACAGGAGTATACAAGGAAGCTAAAACCAACCCAAGAACTGGTATCATAGTATAGAAGATCCGGAACTACATATAAGGAGTACAAGGGTCCAAAATAATATATACATAATGTCTTCGAGTAGTAAGAGAGTACAAAACCCACAAGATAAACTAAAGTCAAGCTCCGGTCGCCAAGAGCTCACCCTAAGTCTGGACGGTCCAAAAGTCTTCTCGCACGAGTGTCCATGAGCTAACGACGAGGGCCCACACTAGGATCTACACCAGAAGATGCAGAGTGTAGTATGAGCACCAAATGCAAAATAAAAGGTACCCGGTAGGTATCATAGGCCTACTTGGCACATATAAGATAAAAGAGAAGTAATAAGCAGAATAGAAACAGTTAGTCAAAGAAAACAACGAAGAAGTACACGGAAGCTAGCACAGAAGGAAGACAACAAAAAACAACATACATGGCTAGCTACAGAATATATATTACAGACAGGTGAAAAAAAGAAATTACGCACTTGGGATCCTCGCAATAATAATATATATAAGAAGTTTCGGAAAGGTGAGCAGTATACCTGTAACCTCAAGTAAAAAGGGAAGGAGGAAAACAAAAAATAGTAGCATGCTCGAATACAAGAATGTGAACCAAGCCAAGATACAAGTACTACTTTCAATAGCCAAATCGAAGGAAGGAAACAACACAAGGAATAATAATAACCCGACTAAACAATAACAAGCCTACCTACAGTCCCAACGGGCACCCATAGACCCGAGGAACACAAACAAGTGAAGACAAACCCTCCGGCATCCCATACTACCAGAGCGTACGCTCAAAAAATAACAACCAAGGGTGGAACCTCACACAAACGAATGATATGATGCATGGTGATATCTGGGTGGAACAGTAACTCTGTATGTACCTCCTCCGGCACCTAAAGGGCCCAACAGGTAGGTTCCATAGAAGGACACTGCCCGTATACCTCAACTCCACTGTATACCCCTCCTTCGGCACACGCAGCCCAAAGCCCCTGGTCCGGATCGGCAAGGTCCATGGAGGTCCTCAACCACACATTAAATCTCAATCTCGAAAACATCATTCGAAGTGGGTCCAGATCCAATCTAGTAGCCCAAATCTCTAATATGCATGCCAAGACTCAGTCCAATTCTAAAACATTGAAATAAGTCTCAAAAACGCCACCAATGGTTCTCGTACATAATTGGGTCTAAAACGGTAGTAAAACAGATCTGGTGCTCGGTCCGATCGAGTCTAATATCACCTCAATTTAATAAAAAACCAATCTAGCACTATGACCCTGTTGAGTCTAGTAGTAGTAGAAAAACTGTGATAAAATCATCTTCTAATTCTTTTACCCCAAGAAGATCCACAAAGTCATTTACCATTTCAAAGTCATTTCAGTCGAAAATGGGCCCTCATGGCCACACAAAGTTTAGAAAACCAGTAATAGGGGCCCGAAGCCCCAAACCATAATAAAAGTATGGTAAAAATCCCTCTATATGCATGTAAATATCATGGTCAATCACAAATAGCAGCCTAACGGCTCGCAATCAACCTATCGGCCCTGCACAGGCTCCAATCACTCTACAGTATAGATAACCAGCCTAAAATGATGATAATGATGTCCGAGACTCATGGAAACCCTCGAATAATCCACTATCTATGGTCCAGAGTCAAAACAAGGCCACACAGGACCACAAGGGTGATAATATCAATCTATGAATAATACTACACACAATGGAGGAAAGAAACGAGGCGGGCATGGAAAAGCGGTCGAGGTCTGTGGTGCCAAGCTAATAAACCCAACCCAAGGATGCCAATTAGTATAATTTTATCCTATTTATGTGAAGTCTAGAGTAGTTAGACCGTAACCTATCTGTTGTCCGATGACAAGATGCTGGAATGATGTTGTCTAAGCCTGAACCACTCCGAGAAGCTCTGAATGGAAGTCAAACTATCAAGAACATAAACTATGGGTTAAAATGAGATTAGTGATACCTATATTGTTATAATTATAGCCACATCAAAAACTGGGTCAAAAGAAGACCCCCAAGGCCCATAACCCGAAATCAAAATGGGAAGAAGCACGATGCTCACAACTATACCAAGAACGCCTGCTCTAAAATTGGGCAATTTTGGCCAAGGGGTGGGCACAAAACAGCCCGCCCAAGTCTCGAATTGAAAATGGAAATTCAAGAAGTAAATCCGAAAAAATAAGCAAGAATACTTACCACAATGGAAGAAATTCGCCAAAGGAGTGAATTTCACGGACCCACAAACATGCACTCACCAAAGAACAGATTCTACAAAGAATTTCTCAATCTTCTAAGAGTCACAACAATTGAGGTTTGAGCAAAGGAGTGAAAACAAAGTTTGGAGAAGAAGAACTTACCCAAAGTCAAGGAAATGATATTTCTCAACAATTAATGATTTCCCCACGACTAAAAAATGTTGGGAGAAATTTGGGAGAGAGTATGTCAAGTTTAGAGTTGGGAAAAAGGAGTAATAAAAGCTGGAAAATTGAAGGAGGAAGATTATATAGTTGTTGGTCGCTGGTCAGCGCCATCGCGCACAAGGGATGCCCGACTCGAAGGCAATATCGCGCGCAAGAGGTGCCATTGGCGCTAGCAGGCAGGCGCTGGCCTAGGCGCCATCAGTGCTGGCCAGGAGCCATCACGCACAAGGGAAGGCCACATACCTAGTGCGATCGTGCTGCCTAGATGTTGTCAGTGCTGAAGGCCTGCAACTGCAGAAAACCAGCTGCATTAGGAATTCCACGGGGTGTTTCGGGCATGGTTAGAACCCGATACTCAAAAGCCAATAATGCTAATAGAGTGGAAACAATGTTTCAAACTTAACCGAATCGACAAAACTTCTATACGAGGTCATTCCAGAGAAATGTTGACCCAAGTCAATACTAACTATAACCAACCAACTAACCAAAATGAGCCCGACTCACTCTGGACCTGAAACAACCACCAACCTAACCCAAACTCATCATTCCGGAGCTGATGGAATCGTCGAATTTTGAATCTGACGCTTCGGTCATCAAAAGCTGACAAAAGTTACACTTTCAACTCCAAATGGCCTGAAAATAGAAAAACTAACATAAAACTAACACAACAAGTTCTCAGGCCTCGACTAAAGGTCCAACTAGACCAAACTCAATGTTCCAGAGCTAACAGAACTGTCGGAATTTGATCCCGAGCATGTTAGCTAAGAATGTTTACTAAGTCAATGAATTCCTAAGTTTAAGCTCTAAAATAGGGAAACGACCATAATGACCAAATGAACAGACAGTGCATCAAACGACCGGTCCCAGCAAGCCATAAATGACTTAGGGCTACTACAAGAAGGCTCTAACAGTATAGCGAAGGCATAAGCGTGAAAATGACCGGAAGGCTCATTACATCATCCACTACTAAAAAGGACTTTCATCCTCGAAAGTCAAGAATAGGGAGGTACGTGAAGGCTCAAACAACTACAAATATTGGGCTCGCATATTTCTCTCGGTCTCCCAAGTAGCCTTTTCGACCATACGGTGCCTCCAATGGACTTTTACAACAGGAATCTCCCTAGACCTCAACCTCCTGAAATCTCTGGCCACAATAGCAATCAACTCCTCAACATAATCTAACCTCTCATCCAACTGAACCAAATCCCACTGTAACACATGAGACTCATATGGAACATACCGTCTTAATATTGAAACATGAAACATCAGATGCATCGCTGAAAACATCGGAGGAAAAGCTAACTGATAAGCAAAAATGCCAACCCTCTGAAGAATCTCAAATGACCCGATGTACCTGGGGCTAAGCTTGCCCCGCCTACCAAATCTCATCTACCCTTTATGGGCGACATACTGAGGAATACCAAATCCCCAACACTAAATCCAAGGCACGAAGTCTATGATCAGCGTAGATCTTCTGCCTACTCTGAGCAGCTAAAAGTCTATCCTGGATCACTCTGACTCTGTCTAGTGACTCTCGAAGCAAATCTGTACTCTAGGAACTAGACTCCAAACCATAAAACCAACCAATCAGCGATCTGTAATGCCTACCATACAATGCCTCAAAAGGTGCCATGCCAATGCTAGAATGGAAGCTATTATTATACGCAAACTCGGCCAAAGGCACAAACTGATCCCAAGAACCTCCAAAGTCAAGAACACAGGCCCGAAGCATGTCCTCCAGTACCTGAATAGTCCTCTCGGACTGGCCATCTGTCTGAGGATGGAATGCAGTACTAAGCTGAACCTCTGTACCCAAATCTCGCTGAATAGCTCTCCAAAACTGAGATGTGAACTGAGTGCCGTAATCTAAGATGATAGAAGTTGGGACCTCGTGCAATCGAACAATCTCATGAATGTAGATCTGGGCTAACCTCTTTGTACTATAAGTAGTCTGGACCGGCAAGAAGTGGGCTGACTTAGTCAGCCAATCAACAATCACCCAAATGGAGTCAAAACCCCTAGAAGTGCATGGCAACCCAACTATGAAGTCCATAGTAATCCAGTCCCACTTTCACTCAGGAATGGGAAGTCACTGCATCAAACCACCAGGTCTCATGTGCTTGAACTTCATACACTCATAGTTCAAGCACCGAGATACAAACTCTGCTATGTCCTACTTCATACCACTCCACTGGTAAAGCTGTCTCAAATCTCTGTATATCTTTGTTGCGCTATGATAGATAGAATATCTAGAACAATGTGCCTCACGGAGTATCAACTGAATCAAATCTCTAACCCTCAGAACACAAAGTCGACTATCAAACCTCAGAACCCCATCTGAATCTAGGGTAGCCTAGCTGGCCTCACCCCGAATAACCTGATCATAAAGGTCGTACAACCGCTGATCCTCAAACTAACGACTTTGAATCTGATCAACCAAGGTAGACCAAACCTCCACACTAGAAAGAACTGTGCTGGGATCCGATAAGTCGTGTCTAACAAAGAGGTTATCCAAGGACTGGATGTCCAAGGCCAACGACCACTCTGAAGCTGAAAGTAATGCTAGGCTACCCATACTCACTGCCTTCCAACTCAAGGCATCCGCTACCATATTTGCCTTGCCCAGATGGTATAGAATAGTGAAATCGTAGTCCTTCAGCAACTCAATCCATCTCCTCTACCTCGAGTTCAGCTCTCGCTGACTCGTAATGTACTGAAGACTACGGTGATCGGTGAATATCTCATAATGAACTCCATATAAGTAGTGCCTCTAGATCTTGAGCGCGAAAACTACCACCGCTAACTCTAAATCATGAGTGGGGTAGTCGTGCTCGTGGACCTTCAGCTGCCTCAATGCATATGCAATCACACAACCCTGCAGCATCAATACACAACCAAGACCAACCTCGGACACATAACAATACACGGAGAAACTCTGACCCTCAACAAGTAAAGTAAAAATTGGAGCTGAAGTCAATAAGGCCTTAAGCCTCTAGAAGCTGTCCTCACACTGATACGACAACTGAAATGGGACATCTTTCCTGGTCAGCATAGTCAAGGGTGCTGCTATGGAAGAAAATCCCTCAATGAACCTCTGATAGTACCATGCTAACCTAACAAAGTTGTGAACCTTGGTAGCAGTAGTAGGTCTAGGCCAATCACGAACCACTGAAATCTTACCCGAGTCCACTCTAATCCCATACTTAGACACCACGTGTCCTAGGAATGCAACTGACTCAAGCCAAAACTCGCACTTTTAGAACTTAGCATAAAGCCGATGATCTCTCAAAGTCTGGAGTACAGTCCTCAAGTGCTGCTCATGCTCATCTCTACTCCTCGAGTATATCAGAATGTCATTAATGAAGACTATCACGAACCTATCCAAATACGAGCTAAACACCCTGTGCATCAAGTCCATGAAAGCTACGGGGGAATTAGTCAACCCAAAAAACATCACCAGGAACTCATAATGGCCATAACGTGTCTTGTATTTTGCCTTAGGTATATCCTCCACCCTAATCCTCAACTGGTGGTAGCTGGACCTCAAATCAATCTTTGAAAACATGGCTGAACCCTAAAGTTGATCAAACAAGTCATCAATCTGCGACATCAAATACCTATTCTTCACAGTCACCTTATTCAGCTATCGATAATCAATACACATCCGCATCGACCCATCCTTCTTCTTTACAAACAGAACAGGAGCACCCCAAGGAGAAATACTTGACCTAATGAATCCCTTAGCTAACAAATCCTAGAGATTCTCCTTAAGCTCCCTTAACTGAGCTGGAGCTATACGGTAAGGAGATATGGAAATGGGCCTAATGCCTGGATCTAACTCAATAGTGAAATCAATATCTCTCTGAGGTGGAAGGCCTAGCAGGTCGGTAAGGAACACATCTAAGAAGTACCTAACCACAGAAACGGACTCAGGGGAAGAACTGTCGTCACTAGCATCTCGTACATGCTAGATAAGCCAAACACCCGCGAGAAATATGCCCTAGCTCGAAGATAAGAGATGATCCCAGACGGTGAACAGTTGATAGAACCCTGCCACACAACTGGGGATACGCCGAGCACGGCTATGGTAATAATTTTGGCATAGCAATCCAAAACCACACGGTGAGGGGATAACCAGTCCATGCCCAGAATCACATTGAAATCTACCATATCAAGGATCAACATATCACCCCAAGTCTCCAAATCACCCACATATATCATACAAGATATCACAACCTGATCCACTACTAAAGAATCTCCTATAGAGGTCAAAATAGATACATGCATAGATAACGGCTCACTAGCCAACCCCAAACAAGGTGCAAAGTAGGCAGATACATACGAACAAGTGGATCCAGGATCAAATAATGCAAAAGCTAGGAGATGGCAAACATAAATCGTACCTGTGATCATAACATCCAAGGCCTCTGCCTCCGGTTTCCCAAGGACTGCATAGAACTGACGATGAGCACCACCTGATCGACCGCCATCCCTACTACCGATCCTACCCCATGGGCCACCACCTCTACCCTGACTACCACCTCCTTGAGCAAGTGGCTGAACTGAATAGATAAGCTGAGCCGGCTAAGAGGCAGACCAAACTGTACTCCGCTGGAGGCAATCTCTCGCAAAGTGACCAACAACACCATAAGCATAACAAGGCCCTGACGGCCTACCCTATCTGGATAAACTAACAGAACCCATATGGACAACATGGCCTGATGCCCCAGAATCTGTGCCTCTCGATGACTGACCACTATAGCCCTTCTGACTACTCTGACCCTACTCATCCTGAGTCCCATCATAGGACTGAAGTGAAGCCTAAACTGGTATACTCGACTGACGCTCATGCTGTTGTAGTTGATAACCTCAACCCCATTGGCCTGAACCTCTACCACCCTGACAAGAACCACTGTAGCCACCCTGATGTCAAGGCCTCTTATCTCTGGCTCCGGAGTCATGACGATGCAACTCTTCTACTGTGCAGGCATAGTCGGCAATAGCCTGGAATGATTGGCCACTAGCAACCAATATCTCATTTGGCTCTCTAAACTCTGACCACGACCCTCAAACAAACCTATGGACTCTGTCAGGCTCGATAGGCATAATCATGGCCCCAAATGGAGCAAGCTGATAAAAATGGGTCTCATACTCCTACACGGTCATAGAACCCTGCATAAGTCTAGTGAACTTCTCCCTACGACGTTTCCTATCGCTCTGTGGAAAGAACTTGGCAATGAAGGTCTCATAAAACTCAGACCAAGTCAACGGAGGAGACGATAATGATATGCAAGCAACGTGGGCTCTCCTCCATAACTTAGCTAGGCCCTCCAGCTGATATGTAGTGTAACCAACATCGTGAGTCTCTAGTAAACCCATATGGTGCAACATCTCCTCACAAGTAGTAATAAAGTCATGTGGATCCTGAACAGAAGTACCAGCGAACCTCAGAGGCGCCAATCTCAAGAATCTACCCAATGCCTTCTGCTAAATGTCTGACATGGCTGGGCTAACCTTGGCACGGGGAGCCACAGTAGAAGACTGTGCTTCTAAACTTGATATACCTAGGGCTTCCCCCTGAGCGGATGTTTGTTCTACCTCAGAAGGCCGCTCTCCAATCATACCCAAAAGTTGTAATAGTAAACCCCGAATATCTGAACACTGAGCTGGGGCTGAAGCTGGCACAGGAGCGGATGCTGGAGCGGATGCTGGAGCTGATACTGGAGTTGGTGGTACCTGGGCTGTCCCCTGGTCCACATGCTGCTCAGGAACAAACTCTGGCTCATAATCATGCTCGGGCTCTATCTCAACTCTAGCAGCTCTAGCAGGTGCCGCTACTCGAGGACGTCCTCAACCTCTACCTCTACGACCTCCCTGGCCCCTAACTAGCATTAGGGGTGCTGGAATCAGAGGCTCGTCCCTGCCTAACACCGACGACCTCGTACAAAACATATGCGGAATAATAAACTAGAACAAATGAGATTTCGAGAAACTTCCAAAGACTACGCACGATACAGAGGCAACAAGGGAGTCATATTTCCTAAGATGTCATTATAGCCTCCCAAAGATTGAGTACAAACGTCTCCTCACCAATTCGCATGACTCTACTAGACATTGACTCCTATACCGATGATACCGGTGAACCTTTGCTCTGATACCTGTTTTATCCCTTTTTGGAATTTAAGAGTTTAAAATGAAAAGGAAATGGTTTTCAACACTTTAGAAATTATTTCAAAACTTAAAAGAAAATTTCAAAATAACTCTAAAACAAATAGAGTCGCCACTTAATTTTTATAAAGAAATAAAGAAAACTTAAAAGAAATTTCAAAGACTTAAAAACAGAAAGAAATCTTTAAAATTAGAGAAAATGGGTAAGGGTTCAGGTAACGTCTTAAGAAGGGTTTTAAGACACTTAAGAACGTCCGTTAAAATGTTTGACCAAAATAATTTTGACTAACTTAAAAATGACTAATTTCGAAAGAGTTTATTTTATGAAAAATGACAAGGATATTAAAGACTTGAAAAAAATATAGCACTTTTAAATAAAGAAATAACTTATTTTAGCTAAGTAAAAGAGAAATTCACTTTAAAGAAAATGCAATAAATTTTTTAAAGAAGAAAACTTGAATAAATACTTGATAACTAATATTATAAAAAATAATTAAAATTACAAGAAAATAAGTAACTCATGAAAAAGGAGGTCACTTGGAAGAATATGATTTTATTATACAGAAATATGAAGTGATTTAAAGATAAAACTTTATAGAAAATATTAACTTAAATTAGTAAAGAAAGTTAAAAAATTATTTCAACTAATTATATGAAAAGTTAAAGTTTTTAAAAGAACCAAATTAAAATCTCTTTGAACTTAAATATGATTATTTAACACGTGAATGGGGAAATGAAGACATTTTCATACGAAAATTCTTTAAGGCAATTGTCACAAAGTTCATTTTTCTTTCATTTTTTGATCAAGCTAATTAAGTTGCAAGATTTTGGACAAACAAATTACAAGAAAATAAAACAAAGATAAGATTAAAAATAGTAACACTTTAGGGGATCTACTTAGATTAATTAAATTAAAGTTAGTGTTAAAGTTAATACAAATAATTCAAACTAGATTAAACACACATAAAATAAGAGAGAGAAGAGAAATTGGGCTTTCAGACCCATTATCAAATCTGTCCAGACTTGGACTTAAAATTTAATGGACTTAGTCCATTTTCTGGCTTGTATATCAGCTGGTATATCAACTCATTTTCCCTGTATATCAGCTTCGTTCTTCGTATATCTGTTGTATATCACTCTTTGAAACCTGAGTATTAGCTTCCCTTTCCTTTTTCCTCCTTCTTAAAGGTGTATACCAGCTTCCTTTGATGTATATGAGTGTATACTGAAGCACATCAGCCCCATGTCTTCAGATATTAGTCCGTTTTGGACTCTATTTGGAACTTGACCTATGAGACTGGGACTTGGCCCAATAGAGACGTGGAAGGAGGAGTCCAAGTGAACTCAGATGGGGTGTACATGCATAGAAAAATAAGGATTAGCGGGAGTCACTGTTAATTTAATTGATGTACATAGCGAACAACCAAATAAAATATTTTAACTTGGTTTAAGTAACAAGAGGCTTTCAAGTATTCAACACAAAATTAAGAATCAACAGGAAGAAGTAGCTATGGAGAATGATCTTATTCACATAAGATGACCACAAACAGAGAGTATTACAGATTGATTTAAGCTTCCCCTATTTTTAATTAAGCATATGTGATTTCAATTCGTCAACGGGTGATAGGTATGAGAATCCAAGGTAATAGATTGATATGGCTACTATCACGTAAATGACTACACTGAACTAACTAGATTATCTAAAATGCAGGACATGCTCATGCACATCTATCAAGCGAGATGTGCTTATGCAGATTCATCAAACAGGACATACAACGATATTCATACCGCTGGGAACTCAAAGAAGAAAATTAATGTCAAGCTCATTTCCTCTTATTAACTGATTGAACAATTGAATCTACCATTCCTCTAACACATTAGTAAAGAGAGCCAGCTCAATAGAATAGGCTGCACATAAAGACTAACCCAAAACTCATCTTTAAGAACTTCACTGACAAATTTTGAGAACTCTGCACCTAAAAAATAGTATGCTTAGGTATAGAGCTTCATGGCAAACAAATGCATATTATCTTACCACAAATCAAACCTTTTCTACTCGGCTTCTTTCCCTGGGGAAAAACTAGGAAGTAAACCCCAAGAGGAACTAAGCTATCAAAGAGAAAATAGAGATAGCGATGACACTCTTCTTTTTGAAAATTCCTTGGTTTGTCGAAGCTATAACCATTTAAACCAATACTATCTGGAACACAACAAACAACATAGTTGTTTTATATTTTGGTACAAAATAGGCTGGTTTCATACTTATAACAATAAATAGCTACTGGACATTACTAATACATGACTCATGAATCTTAATTTGTATTATGAACAAAGAAAGTCCTTGAATGGGATCGGTATGTGAACAAATACATGTTACCATAGAAGATTAATTCCTTGTCAATTAAAACAACACACAAAGAAGCTAACTGCTAATCAAATTCTCTTCCCGATATACAAAGTCAGACCCAAACTCGAACTACACATTCTTAGAACTATCAACGGCAGGTGGGAAAACGTGAGGAATTACAGGTCTGAGAGCACCTGGGAGAAGCCAAACCCGCGAGTTCAAAGCTCCTCCCGAGCTCAATCATCCCCACAATTTAACTCATCCTCCCTCTTAATCAATTGACTGGAAACAGTGATCAAAAGCAAGCAAATTGTCAATGAAAATTCACACAAAGACGAGTTAACAGCAAGCCAATCTACGAACAAGAAAATAAAGTAAGGGGTGGAATTTCACCTTCCGTTCTTCATCACAATAGGTAAACAATTTCAAACAAGATCAGCCCAAACATATTGAATTTATAATAACAAATAGGTCTTTAGTACTATATTTTGATTCGGAAAACAAAAGAGAAGAAATACAGAGAAGAAAAAATAGAGATTTTTACCTTTTTTGGTATAGCGACTGGGATCGACGAATTAAGTTTTGAGCTCGTATCGACTTTTCGATGAACTCAAGGCTTCTATGGTCTCAAAATCAAGAGGAAAATACCCTCCAGGCTATTGTTAGATTATAGAGAAGGGACTTGAGAAAACTTCTTGGTGAAATAAAAATTTTCTTCCTAAACTCTCAACTCTAGACCGAAAAGTCCCCAAATTTCTTGCTGCCTTTCGCAGTGAAATATGAGGGGGTTATATAAGAGGATTTGAAGATGGAATTTGAGGGGGAAAACATTGGGAAATTCGGATAGGGTTTTCAAATTTCAAACCAAATTCCCTTGATTCAAGCCACGTATGTACTCGGAGGGTACAAACTTTGATCATACACCGATGAGCTCAAATGTTTCTCTCTGCAATTTTAGGGATTAGAACATTGAGGTGCCATATGTCCTCTTCTGGGTTCTTCTAGAACCTGGACAACTCATCATTTTCATAATGATAACGGCGACGAAGGGAAATTGATGGAGGGGTAGCGATATGAGGGTTTTTTGGCGTCATTTAGAGCCGTAGATTTTCATTGTTTGGTAGCTGTTGATTGTCGTTGTTTGGTAGCTATTTAACGGAGAGATTCTGGGGGTTGTTCATTGTGAAGAAAGAGAAGAAAGGGGTCGTTTGGTCATATGCTAGTGAGACAAAGGAGAATAAGTACAAGGGGTGTGTTGGTGGGCTGGGTCGGGTCAACTGCGTGAAGAGTGGGTTGGGAATTGATTGTTAGGCCAAGTGTTGGCTGGAAGAAATAAAAGGATTAAGGATTTGGCCAATTTTATTTACAAATGTGGCCAGTTTAATTTAAGAACTAACCAAATTGGTCAACTCGAGTATATTAAAGAGTTTAGGCCAAAATTGGAATGAAACGAATTGAATCCTTAATTAGTTAAAAGCAAATCTGGGTAGATGCAAAATTATCATAGCTGAATCTTGCTTTTTCAGGCGAATTGCGCAATTCTTTGATCTTGGCAATCTCTTCTTTCATTAACATCATGTCCTTATCATGCTTATCTTCCACGACCTTCCATTCTTTCTCCTTTTCCTCATAATGATCCAGCTCGAGATTTTTTGAAAAAGTGAGGTAGGGTTTAAGTGTAGCAGCATGGAGGGTGGTGGGTGGCACGTTTTGGATAGGTGGTAGGTACGGGATATTTAGAGTGGAGTTTTGGTATGTAGAGGTAATGTTTTGTGGGTTATTGAAATTTAGATTGTCCTTTTGGCATGTAGGAGGAATATAGGCATTTGGAGGAGTGTTTTGACAGTGAGAAGGAAAGTTTTGAGGATTGGTGGCATTAGAATTATCGCTTCGATTAGCGTGATGAATAAGATAAGAAGGGATTTGATGTGAGGTGCTAACATGAAATGGACTTGGAGTGGTTAAATCGATAATGGGTGGTCTAGAAATTAAGGAGGCAGGTGCATTGGAGCGAGTAGGAAAACATTCAAATTATGGAGAACTTAGGTAAGGAAGATGAATTGGAGGCTCATTTTGCTAGATATAGGAGCATTTGCAGCATTGTCCATCCTGGGTAATTCTCTGTTCTTTCGCATTCTTCTCTCATCTCATCAATTTTTTGTATTAGCTGTGCAACCAGCTCACTCTGATCTACTAGGATTGGCTCTTGTATAGCCACGTTGGTCAACCTAGTTTCTTTAGTATTACCAGTCATCTTTCTCTTATCAAGCTACGGATAGGAGACGATGCTTTTTCTTGAAGTGAGGATATTTTACTTTTTTCAACACAGATCAGTTTCTTTACCTATTACAGGAAAAATAACTCAAAAGGTAATCATGTTAGATTTCGTTCATTATAAATAATACAAGATATTTGACAGAAGTAAACACATAAATATTTCTTTATTTAAAGGTGAATCAATCCACGGGTGAATATTGATAGAAGGACTCAAACGGACACAAATTTGCCTGTTGATTCTGAAATGAGTTTTTTGATAGAAAAAATTGACTTGTGTTTGAATCGTGATCTTCTAACGTAGATTTTTGAGTCAAGGAAAATCCTTTGACTCCTTTCGCCAAAACAAGGAAACTGAGAATTTTTAATATAGGGGACTGACCTGAAAAGATGTACTTCGGATATGGTAAGTTTATTTTCTGAAGAGGTAGGAACAACATTTAAAGGGGATTTTAAGGAGTCTTTGAATTTTTCTGGGAAATTTGAAGAACTCAAGGAGTGAATTTAGTCGGGTCTTGCATGGTGGGCTTATATTCTGCCTAGAGGTTCTAAAAATATTCAAATAGGAGCGGATCAATTCACCTTTGATTTGAGCAACACACATAAGCACATAAGACAATTATATCACATAATAGTTTATAGCACGTCCTATATAGATATGTGACCTTTTTATGCCAAAGGTAGGCCTAACGAATTGAAGGATATGTATGTCATTTGTAAAACGTTCTATTGCCCCAAAAACATATTATATACAATGGATATATCGAATGGGGATACGGAATAAGGGAAAGGGATGTACATTAATTATCAGTCCCACACAGGGGTACAATTCTAGACTAGGCCGATGTGGCTGGTTTTTCATTCTCGAACTTCTTGTACTTCTTGCAAATTTCAAACGCCTTTCGAATGACAATCTTCAAAATCTAAATACATTCCAACCCCGAGGGACAATGGTTCATTCAAATCCGACATCACATCCTTCAATTAACCACATAAGAGATGATTGTTCTTTCAGATCGTAGGCCCTTTTGAACACAAGGTGGTATTACTAATGGACTTAATATCCCTAGGATATTAAGACTACTTAAATCAATGCCTATTCATGGGATGTGGCTTCCCTCTATATTAAGTTGACTAGAGTTGGTTTATTTGAAAATGACCGGGAACCCGAGCGGACCGCGGGCTAAAACAACAAGTGACTGTTAACCGACCACGAATCAACTACTTCACTCGTCTGTTTTGAGAAAGTGTGTTTTAGTAAAGGACGATTGCAAATACTTACATAATCGCCCTTTATTCCTAATGCAAACTAATACTTTGCCAAGGGAGGCGGAATATGCCGTGGAAATGCAATAATTTATAATTTGCGGAAATTAAACAAGTAACCAAATAAAATAATACATTAATTATTACAAAACAAAATAGTTAGTCAAATAAGAGTTAGTTAAAACTATTTTGGTTAGAACCTAGTTGAATCCCCAGCAGAGTCGTCATTTATGTTTTATCCCTTTTTGGAATTTAAGAGCTTAAAATGAAAACGGAAATGGTTTCCAACACTTTAGAAATTATTTCAAAACTTAAAAGAAAATTTTAAAATAACTCTAAAACAAATAGAGTCGCAACTTATTTTTTATGAAGAAATTAAGAAAACTTAAAAGAAATTTCAAAGACTTAAAAATAGAAATAAATCTTTAAAATTAGAGAAAATGGGTAAGGGTTCAGGTAACGTCTTAAGAAGGGTTTAAAGGCACTTAAGAACGTCCGTTAAAAAATGATTGACCAAAATAATTTTGACTAACTTGAAAATGACTAATTTCAAAAGAGTTTATTCTATGAAAAATGGCAAGGATATTAAAGACATGAAAAAAGTATAGAACTTTTAAATAAAGAAATAAATTATTTTAGCCAAGTAAAAGAGAAATTCACTTTAAATAAAATGCAATAAAATTTTAAAAAAAGAAAACTTGATAAATCCTTTATAATTAATATTATAAAAAATAATTAAAATTATAAGAAAATAAGTAACTCATGAAAAAGGAGGTCACTTGGAAGAATATGATTTTATTATATAGAAATAGAAAGTGATTTAAAGATAAAACGTTATAGAAAATATTAACTTAAATTAGTAAGAAAGTTAAAAAAAATATTTCAACTAATTATATGAAAAGTTAAAGTTTTTAAAAGAACCAAATTGAAATCTTTTTGAACTTAAATAGGATTAATTAACACGTGAATGGGGAAACGAAGCCATTTTCATACGAAAATTCTTTAAGGCAATTGTCACAAAGTTCATTTTTCTTTCATTTTTTGATCAAGCTAATTAAGTTGCAAGATTTTGGACAAATAAATTACAAGAAAATAAAACAAAGATAAGATTAAAAATAGCAACACTTTAGGGGATCTACTTAGATTAATTAAATTAAAGTTAGTGTTAAAGTTAATACAAATAATTCAAACTAGATTAAATACACATAAAATAAGAGAGAGCAGAGAAATTGGGCTTTCAGGTCCATTATCAAATCTGTCCAGACTTGGACTTAAAATTTAATGGACTTAGTCCATTTTCTGGCTTGTATATCAGCTGGTATATCAACTCATTGTTCCTGTATATCAGCTTCGTTATTCGTATATCTGTTGTATATCACTCTTTGAAACCTGAGTATTAGCTTCCCTTTCCTTTTTCCTCCTTCTTAAATGTGTATACCAGCTTCCTTTGATGTATATCAGTGTATACTGAAGCACATCAGCCCCATGTCTTCAGATATTAGTCCGTTTGGACTCTATTTGGAAATTGACCTATGAGACTGGGACTTCGCCCAATAGAGACGTGGAAGGAGGAGTTCAAGTGAACTCAGATGGGGTGTACATGCATAGAAGAATAAGGATTAGCGGGAGTCATTGTTAATTTAACCGATGTACATAGCTAACAACCAAATAAAATATTTTAACTTGGTTTAAGTAACAAGAGGCTTTCAAGTATTCAACACATAAAGAATCAACAGGAAGAAGTAGCTATGGAGAATGATCTTGTTCACATAAGATGACCACAAACAAAGAGTATTACATATTGATTTAAGCTTCCCCTATTTTTAATTAAGCATATATGATTTCAATTCGTCAACGGGTGATAGGTATGAGAATCCAAGGTAACAAACTGATATGGCTACTATCACATAAATGACTACACTAAACTAACTAGATTATCTAAAATGCAGGACATGCTCATGCACATCTATCAAGAGAGATGTGCTTATGCAGATTCATCAAACAGGACATACAAAGACATTCATATCGCTGGGAACTCAAAGAAGAAAATTAATGTCAAGCTCATTTCATCCTATTCACTGATTGAACAATTGAATCTACCATTCCTCTAACACATTAGTAAAGAGAGACAACTCAAAAGAACAAGTTACACATAAAGACTAACCCAAAACTCATCTTTTAAGAACTTCACTTGACAGATTTTGAGAACTCTGCACCTAAAAAATAGTATGCTTAGGTATAGAGCTTCGTGGCAAACAAGAGCATATTATCTTACCACAAATCGAACTTTTTCTACTTGACTTCTTTCCCTGGGGAAAAACTAGGAAGTCACCCCCAAGAGGAACTAATCTATCAAAGAGAAAACAGAGATAGCGATGACACTCTTCTTTTAGAAAATTCCTTGGTTTGTCAAAGCTATAACCATTTAAACCAATACTATCTGGAACATAGCAAACAACATAGTAGTATCATATTTTGGTACAAAATAGGCTAGTTTCATATTTATAACAATAAATAGCTACTGAACATTCCCAATACATGACTCATGAACCTTACTTTGTATTATGAACAAACAAAGTCCTTGAATGGGATCGGTATGTGAACAAATACATGTTAGCATAGAAGATTAATTCTTTGTCAATCAAAACAACACACAAAGAAGCTAACTGCTAATCAAATTCTCTTCACGATATACAAAGTCAGACCCAAAATCTAACTACACATTCTTAGAATTATCAACGGAAGGTGGGAAAACATGAGGAATTACAGGTCTGAGATCACTTGGGAGAAGCCAAACCCGCAAGTTCAAAGCTCCTCCCAAGCTCAATCATCCCCACAATTCAACTCATCCTCCCTCATAATAAACTGACTAGAAACAATGATCAATAGCAAGCAAATTGTCAATGAAAATTCACACAAAGACGAGTTAACAGCAAGCCAATCTACAAACAAGAAAATAAAGCAAGGGGTGGAATTTCACCTTTCGTTCTTCATCACCATAGGCAAACAATTTCAAACAAGACCATCCCAAACATATCGAATTTATAATAACAAAGAGGTCTTTAGTAGCATATTTAGATTCGGAAAACAAAAGAGAAGAAATACAGAGAAGAAAAGATAGAGATTTTTACCTTTTTTGGTGCAGCGACTGGATCGACGAATTAAGTTTTGAGCTCGTATCGACTTTTCAATGAACTCAAGGATTCTCTGGTCTCAATAGCAAGAGGAAAAGACCCTCCAGGCTACTGTGAGATTACAAAGAAGGGACTTTAGGAAACTTCTTAGTGAAATTAAATTTTTCTTCCTAAACTCTCAACTCTAGATCAAAAAATCTCCAAATTTCTTGGTGCCTTTCGCAGTGAAATATGAGGGGTTTATATAGGAGGATTTGGAGATGGAATTTGAGGGGGAAAACATTGGGAAATTCGGATAGGGTTTTAAAATTTCAAACCAAATTCCCTTGATTCAAGCCAAGTATGTACTCGGAGGGTACGAACTTTGATCAGACACCGATGAGCTCAAACATTTCTCTCCGTAATTTTAGGGATTAGAATGTTGAGGTGCCATCAGTCCTCTTCTGGGTTCTTCTAGAACCTGGACAACTCATCATTTTCGTACTGATAATGGCGACGACGAAAAATTGATGGAGGGGTAATGATTTGAGGGTTTTTGGGCGTCGTTTGGAGCTGTTGATTGTCGTTGTTTGGTAGCTATTTAACGGAGATATTCTGGGGGTTTTCATTGTGAAGAAAGAGAAGAAAGGGGGTCATTTGTTTGCAAATGTGGCCAGTTTAGTTTAAGAATTAATCCAATTGGTCGACTCGAGTATATTAAAGAGTTTAGGCCAAAATTGGAATGAAATGAATTCAATCCTTAATTAATGAAAAGAGCTTCTAGATTTAACAATTAAGAATAGTTATCTTAATAAATACGTAATTAACCCATTTAAAGTCAAAGAATTAATCATAAATTATTTCTTGATTTCAAAACAATTTTGAGAAAAACGTAGTATTTTTCAACCTTAAACATGATTTTCATTTAAAATAATTTTCAAAATGTTTCTTTTAAGTAAAATTTATATACTTCTATATAATTAAATATAGAACACACATATTTTACCTAAAATTACTAAATTATCCTCAAATTAATTTTGAAAACCTTAAAATTTTGTAAAGACAATTATTTCAAAATTATTTAAAATAGTAAAAGCTCGAAATTAATTACGAATGTGGAGGGCAAAAATTGGGTGTCAACAATACCAAGCTGTCAAGACCAGATTTCTCGGTCATAATGGCACCTACAACCCCCCAGTAGGCAAGACAATCCCCATAGCCCGAAATAGTTAGCAATGAGCTACTAGCTAACAAGTAAGTGGAAGAACATGTAATATACACAGAAGCAAGGGTTATACGAGAGAAAAGTAATAACATGAGTATACAAGGAAACTAAAACAAACCCAAGAATTGGTATCATAGTATATAAGAGTCGGAACTACATATAAGGAGTATAAGGGTCCAAAATAATATATATATATATAATGTCTCTGAGTAGTAAGAGAGTACAAACACACAAGATAAACTAAAGTCAAGCTTCGGTCGCCAAGAGCTCACCCTCAGTCAGGACGGTCCAAAAGTCTCCTCGCACGAGTGTCCACAAACTAATGGTGAGGGCCTACACTAGGATCTATACCAAAAGATACAGAATGTAGTATGAGCACCAAATGCGAAGCAAAAGGTACCCAGCACATATAAGATAAAAGAGCGGTAATAAGCAGAATAGAAACAGTTAGTCACATAAAATAACGAAGAAGTACACGGAAGCTAGCACTGAAGGAAAATAATAGAAAATAACATACATGGCTAGCTACAGAATATATATTACAGACACAGGTGAAAGAAAGAAATGATGCACCTGGGATCCTTGCAATAACATTATATATAAGAAGTTTCAGAAAGACGGGCGGTATACCAATAACCTCAAGTAAAAAGGGAAGGAGAAAAATAGCAAACAATAGCATGCTCGAATACAAGAATGTGAACCAAGCCAAGATACATGTACTACTTTCAATATCCAAATTGAAGTAAGGAGACAACACAAGGAATAATAATAACCCGACTAAATAATAACAAGCCTACCTACAGTCCCAACGGGCACCCATACTCCCGAGGAACACAAACAAGTGAAGAAAAACCCTCGGGCATCCCATACTACCAGAGCGTACACTCAGCAAACAGCAAACAAGGGTGGAACCTTACATAAACGAATGATATGATGCATGGTGATATCTGGGTAGAACAGTAACTCTGTATGTACTTCCTTCGGCGCCTAAAGGGCCTATTAGGTAGGTTTCATGGAAGAACACTGCCGTATACCTTAACTCCACCGTATACCCCTCCTCCAGGACATGCAGCCCAAAGACCCTGGTCTGGATCATCAAGGTCCATGGAGGTCCTCGACCACTTACTAAATCTCAAAATTGAAAACATCATCCAGAGTGGGTCCAGATCCAATCTAGTAGCCCACATCTCTAATATGCATGCCCAGACTCTGTCCAGGTCTAAAACAATGAAATAAGTATTAAAACCCCCACCAAGGGTGCCCAGACTTAACCGGGTCTAAAATGATAGTAAAACAGATCTGGTGCTTGGTTTGAACGAGTCTAATATCACCTCAATTTAATAAAAAGCCAATCTAGCACTACGGCCCTGCCGAGTCTAGTAGTAGTAGTAAAGCTGTGATAAAATCATCTTCTAACTCTTTTACCCCAAGAAGATCCACAAAGTCATTTCAAGACCATTTGACCATTTCAAAGTCATTTCAGTCGAAAATAGGCCCCCAGAGCCATGCAAATATTAGAAAACCAGTAATAGTGGCTCGAAGCCCCAAAACATAATAAAATATGGTAAAAATCCCTTTATATGCATGGAAATGTCATGATCAATCACAAATAGACGCCCAATGGCTCGCAATCAACCTATCAGCCCTGCACATGCTCCAATCGCTCTACAACACATATAACCAGCCTAAAATCGCGATAATGATGTATGGGACTCACGGACACCCCGGAATAACCCACCATCTATGGTCCAGAGTTAAAAAAAGGCCACACAAGACCACAAGGGGGATAATATCAATCTACGAAGAATACTACACACAACGGAGGAAAGAAACAAGGCAGACATGGAAAAATGGTCGAGGTCTGTGGTGTCAAGCTAATAAACCGAACTCAAGAATGCCGATTGGTACAATTTTATCCTATATATCCGAAGTCTAGAGTAGTTAGACCATAACCTACCTATCGTCCGATGATAAACTGCTGGAACGACGCTGTCCAAGCCTGAACCGCTGCGAGAAGCTCCGAATGGAAGTCAAACTATCAAGAACATAAGCTATGGGTTAAAATGAGATTAGTGATCCCCATATTGCTATAATTATAGTTGGGTTGATAACCAGGTCAAAAGTAGGCTTGCGGGGCCCATAACTCGAAATCAAAATGGGAAGAAGCACGACGCTCACAACCATACCAAGAATGCATGCTCCAAAATTGAGAAATTTTGGCCAAGGGATGGGCACAAAACAGCCCGCCCAAGTCTCAAATTAAAGATGGAAATTCAAGAAGTAAATCCGGAAAAATGAGCAAGAATACTTACCACAACAGAAGAAATTTGCCAAAAGAGTAAATTTCACGGATCCATGAACATGCACTCACCAAAGGACAGATTCTACAAAGAATTTCTCAAGCTTCTAAGAGTCAAAACAATGGAGGTTTGAGCAAAGGAGAGGAAACAAAGTTTGGAGAAGAAGAACTTACCCAAAGTCAAGGAAACTAGATTTCTCAAGAATTAATGATTTTCCCACGACTAGAAACTGTTGGGATCAATTTGGGAGAGAGTATGTCAAGTTTAGTGTAGGGAAAAAGGAGGAATGAAAGATGAAAAATCAAAGGAGGAAGAATATATAGCTGCTGGTCGCTGGTCAGCACCATTGGTGCTAAACCAGCGCCATCGCGCGCAAGGGGCACCATCGTGCACAAGGGCAGGCCATAGTCCTAGCGTGATCGCGCTGCCTGGGCGCTGTCAGTGCTGAAGGACTGCAACTGTAGAAAACTAGCTTCACTAGGAATTCCATGGGGTGTTCCGGGCACGATTGAAACCCGATACTCAAAAACCAATAATGCTAATAGAGTGGAAACGACATCCTGAACTCAATGGAATCAACGAAACTTCCATACGAGGTCATTTTGGAGAAATATTGACCCAAGTCAACACTAACTAAAACTAACCAACTAGTTAAAATGAGCCCGGCCCAACCGGGACTCGAACTAACCACCAACCTAACCCAAACTCATCATTCCGGAGTTGATGCAATTATCGAATTTTAAATTTGATGCTCCGATCACCGAAAGCTGACCAAAGTTACACTTTCAACTCCAAATGGCCTGAAAGTAGAAAAACCAACATAAAACCCACACCAGAGGTTCTCAGGCCTCGATTAAAGGTCCAACTAGACCAAACTCAATGTTCCAGAGCTAACAAAACTGCCAGAATTTGATTCCGAGCACATTAGCTAAGAATGTTGACTAAGTCAACGAATTCCTAAGCTTAAGCTCTAAAATAGGGAAACGTCCATAACAACCAAACAAATGGCTAGGGCACCGAACCATCGGTCCCAGCAAGCCATAAATGACTTGGGGCCGCTACAGGAAGGTTCTAACAGTACAAAGAAGGCATAAATGCGAAAATGACCGGAAGGGTCATTAGAATTTCACCCGGTATGAGTGTATCCCCCAAGATTCAACAAGCTCTTCTAATATAAACTAGGAGCCAGAATCTAATAAAGATTAACCAAAGAAAACCCAGCACAACATTATTTGGGAAAAAACTTTTTCTTTCTTTTTCACTCTTAGAGTATAACTACTAGTATATATATATATATATATATATTAATAAAACCATCTCATTGAAATTCTTCCAAAAAATAACAAATGCTCACTTTTAGATAAACAATACATTATCCCATTATGACCGTTTAAGGTCATTCAATATCAATGAATGTCTGTGGTAAATGCAAACTTTAAAATGGTTTTAAAATATTGAATATAAAAGTATTGAATGTTCGCCAATTGTAATATGTTACAAATGAGAATAAAGAGTAATCAAGATGATGAATGAGTATTAATCATGGCTGATAAAATATATAATAATAATAATATTAATCATGGGTAGAAATATGTTAATACTTCTTTTTGAGATAACTAAAAATATGTTTTTGTTAACAATCCTCCATATATCTCAAAAATAATATTAAGGAATATAACATATAAAATAAGAAGTTTTGCTAGATTTTCATATATGAATATAATACTACTTGAGCATTGAAATTGTATTTTAGTTTTTGAGAATGTTTTTTTTAAAGAGTGATAATATTTCTCGTGATTGTGTTGTTATAAATGATCTTGGAAAATTGTGATTTCAAAGAAAGAAAGAAAAATTATTGAGGTTTTGAGAATATCTTTCCTTTTAGAAGTGAAAATATTTTGTGATCTTGTTTAAAATTATTTTGAAAATAAAAGCAAAAAAATTGATGATGGGCTTTTACACTTTCATTAATGATAATATTGGTATTGAATATAGAGGAGTTCTTGTTATAGAGGAGTTCTTGTTGTAGTAGAGATGCTAATTGAATCTCTTATTTAACTGAGACAAAGTTTATGAATAATTATATCTTTACCTTGATGGGGTGTCATAACATGTAAACTAGTCAAGCATAATATGTTGTTTTGGAGTTGGCTAGTAATAAGGTTGAGTGGTTAAGAGACCTCTTTGTGGGCTATTCCAATTGGAATAAGAAATATAATTTGTGTTTATATATTGAGATTGCCAAACAGAAATAGCTGTAGTGAAAAATAATTTTTCATTGGCAATTTGAGATATAATGTGATAAAACAGCTGCTGTGAGATGAATTTATTTACGTAAATAAATTATGTGTAGTCAGAGGTGAATCTGATCAATTCACAGACTAAAAAAAACATCGAGGAGAGTGAGACTTTAGTCAATTTGAGAAGATCAACAATGATGATAACCTAACCGATGTTATTGGAGATCCCATGAATTAGGTTCATATGGGTAATAACAAGTCATTAGTTAATCAAGTAAGAAACTATTAAATTTTTGTCCCTCCTATGATGTGTGAATATAGTACAGTGCTGCAAGGCAAAGTGAGGGTTGAGTTATACTCTTAATCCAAATCATATCCTTTATAGGTGGTGTATTGCTCGACATAATACACTTGATGATTGGACCTATATCAGTGTGTAGTGGTGCCGCTCCTATGAAATTATGATAAATTTCTAGAGCACTCATGTATACCAGGACACGCGCATGACCTCTTAGCGCAAAACTGAGAAAACGACAAAGATTGTGCGCGTATGATGCGATAGAATAAAATCCTGAGCTACAAAAGAATTCTTGGTTCATAGAAGTTCTAAACTTCACCAATTATTCTGTAAGTTTATATCTTATTTTATCTAGATATGGTTCATAGTCTACAGATACCAGATTTGATGCGTTGTACACATATGTGAAAACTCAGCAAAACTTATCATTTCGCTATATTCCTTGACATACTTTTTGAAATATGGAGGGGATTATTAAAAAAATAATCTTCTATTTCAAAAAGAATTATTATATCTTAATATTATTTATCCTTTACTATCATTGATTAATATAGCCATTAATCACCTCACCTTTATTGTTCATTATTATGTTAATTACTACATTAGTAGACCGTTTGAAACAATTGCAAATGCAATTGCTAAAATATTAATCCTCTTCAATAGCCATTATTGGCTTTAAATATTTTTCAACAATGACAATTATTTTGGGAGTCGATTTCTTACCTATGTATATTGGTGTCTTATACTTTTGGGAATGAGTAAGAAGAGATCACAAATATATAATATTCCTCTTATTCTAAATAGTGCTAGATTTTCTTCTTATGAAATCTTTGTTAGTTCTGTGCTCCTAGTTTATACTAGAAGAGCTTGTTGAATCCTAGGGGATACATCTATATCGTGTAAAATATCCTTAAGTCCAAAACAAGTAAATGGCTATTATAAGATCAACTAATGGTCAAAAAGTAATTCCCTAGAAAACTAATATTAGGAAAACATTAAAGTAAATAAACTTTTAAAGACTTGTTAAAATGAATCAATCAAGTAAATCAAACATTAATATTTTCACCTTGAAAACTATTAGGTACAAATAAACTATAATGATAATATTCATCACCTATAATAATACTATCAAATTCAAATAAAATCTTCACCCAACTTTTCTAAAGGGTTGAGTTATACTCTTAATCCAAATCATATCCTTTATAGGTGGTGTATTGCTCTGCAGAATACACTTGATGATTGGACCTATATGAGTGTGGAGTGATGCCACTCCTATGAAATTGTGAAAAATTTCTATAGCACTCGTGAATACCAGGACACGCGCATGGCCTCTTAGCGTAAAACCACAAAAATGACAAAGATTGTGCGAGTATGATGCGATAGAATAATACCCCGAGCTTACAAAAGAATTCTTGATTCATAGAAGTTCTAAACTTCACCAATTGTTCTGTAAGTTTATATCTTATTTAATCTAGATATGGTTAAATAGTCTACGGACACCAGATTCGATGTGTTATACTCATATGTGAAAACCCAAAAAAACTTATTTTTTCACAAAATTCCTTGACATTCTTTTTGAAATATGAAGGGAATTGTTGAAAAAATAATCTTATATTTCAAAAAAAATTTATTCTTTCTTAATATTATTTATCCTTTACTATCATTGATTAATATAGCCATTAATCACCTCACCTTTATTGTTCATTATTATGTTAATTACTACATTAGCAGACTGTTTGAAACAATTGCTAAAACATTAATCCTCTTCAATAGCCATTATTGGCTTTAACTATATTTCAACAATGACAATTATTTTGGGAGTTAATTTCTTAACTATATATATTGGTGTCTTATCCTTTTGTGAAGGAGTAAGAAGAGATCACAAATATATAATATTCCTCTTATTCTAAATAGTGTTGAGTTTTCTTCTTATGAAATCTTTGTTAGTTCTGTGCTCCTAGTTTATACTAGAAGAACTTGTTGAATCCTGGGGGATACACCTATATCGAGTAAAATATCCTTAAGTCCAAAACAAGTAAATGGCTATTATAAGATCAACTAATGGTCAAAAAGCAATTCCCTAGAAAACTAATATTAGGAAAAACATTAAAGTAAATAAACTTTTAAAGACTTGTTAAAATGAATCAATCAAGTAAATCAAACATTAATATTTTCATCTTGAAAGCTATTAGGTACAAATAAATTATAATGATAATATTCATCACCTATAATAATATTATCAAATTCAAATAAAATATTCACCCAACTTTTCTAAAGGGTTGAGTTATACTCTTAGTCCAAATCATATCCTTTATGAGTGGTGTATTGCTCTGCAGAATATACTTGATGATTGGACCTATATGAGTGTGGAGTGGTGCCGCTCCTATAAAATTGGGAGAAATTTCTACAAAACTCGTGAATACCAGGACACGTGCATGGACTCTTAGCGCAAAACCGCAAAAACGACAAAGATTGTGCGAGTATGATGCGACAGAATAATACCCGAGCTTATAAAAGAATTCTTAGTTCATAGATGTTCTAAGCTTCACCAATTGTTCTGTAAGTTTATATATTATTTTATCTAGGTCAGGTTCATAGTCTACGGACACCAGATTCGATGTGTTATACTCATATGTGAAAACCCAAAAAAACTTATTCTTTCACTAAATGCCTTGACATTCTTTTTGAAATATGGAGGGGATTGTTGAAAAAATAATATTATATTTCAAAAAGAATTATTATTTCTTAATATTATTTATCCTTCACTATCATTGATTAATATAGCCATTAATCACCTCACCTTTATTGTTCATTATTATGTTGATTACTAAATTAGAAGATCGTTTGAAACAATTGCAAATGCAATTGCTAAAACATTAATCCTCTTCAATAGCCATTATTGGTTTATTTTTTTTGGTAACTGTATTCTTTATTTACCAGATAATGCAATATTAACAAAGTTTGAAACTCAGGAAATGGACATAGTCCCAATCTCTGAGATCAGCTGCTACATCTATTACAAAACAAATCTAGCTAAGAATTTTAAGGGTAAAAATTAAGCCTAGTCAAAACTCCTGCTAGTTTAGTCTGCACATGAAGTCTGCAGTGTATCTCCTGGATGATCACCATGAGGAGGGCCTCAACAGTTCTTTCCTTTTGTTGAAAAATCCTATAATTTCTCTCTTGCCAAATGAAGTAAATTGTTGCAGCTAAAGTTACTCTATACAACTTTATCTGTGTATTCTTTCCAGATGCATAAAGCACTGCCCAATTCACTTCATCCTCCCACCCCATAGTATTCCTATAAATGGATAGCAGCTCAGGATTTTCCGCCAAAGCCATGTAGAAACTGTGCAGGTTAAGAACAAGTGTTGGTGTGACTCTGGTTCCTGTCTGCATAAAGGACACAATAGATCAGTGTGAATACCCCATTTGTCAAGCCTGTCCTTGGTGTAGTGTCTTTTGTGTATAGCCAGATAAAGAGTAAACAGCCACTTGGGGCTGCCTTTGTTATTTCATATCAGTCTTCTCCATGGAATCTTGACATACTCCCCTCTGAGTTGCTTGTACATGTGATGGATAGTGAAGGTATCATTCTCCATTAGCTCCTCCACTTGCAAACTAGCCTGAGTGATCCATTTACTAGCTTGCAGAATTGTTCTAATGACCAAGTATGCTTGCTTGACTATCACCTCCCAAGGCTTTCTCCCTTTGAGGTAGTAACTATGTACCCATATAATCCACAACTTGTCCTTTTTCTTGTGCAGGTTCCACCGATGCTTTAAAATAGCTGCCCTATTCCATACATATATATCAGCCACATTGAGACCTCCTGCTACCTTTGGCTTACGTATTCTGTCCCAGGCAATGAGTACCTTCCTTTTGGCTTGAGCATCTCCATTCCAGAGGAACCTCTTGCAAATAACTTCAACTTGTTCCAAGACCTTCTTAGGAAGCAGAAACATCTGAGACCAAAAGCTCTGAATAGCAGTCAATACACTAATCACCAACTGAAGCCTGCCAGCATACGATAAGAACTTTACAGTCCAGTGGGCAATTCTTCCAAGTATCTTGTCTAGTAAAGGCTGAAACTGACCCACTGATGCAGCTCTTGGTTTGATTTGCTAGCAGACCTGAGACTCTAGAGAACTGCTGAAAGCAGTCATAAATCAGTGTGGTGGATGGAACATCTCCCCTGCAAAATAGCAGAAGGTCATCTGCAAAACTTAACTGGATTATGTATTGCTTTTGGCACCTTGGATGGAACTTGAAAGTAGGATTTGATCTCAGTGTCTTCAGTAATCTAGTGAAGTAGTCCATTGCTAAGACAAATAGGTAGGGGGAGAGGGGGTAACCCTACCTCACCTCTCTCTTAGCTTGGAATGGTTGACTGGGACTACCATTTATCATGATAGCATATGTAATTGAACATGGCCTGAGACCCCTCCAAAATAGATGCAGCTCTTGGTTTGATTTACTAGCAGACCTGAGAATTTAGAGAACTACTGAAAGCAGTCATAAATCAGTGTGGTGGATGGCATATCTCCCCTGCAAAATAGCAAAAGGTCATCTACAAAACTTAACTGGATTATGTGTTGCTTTTGGCACCTTGGATGGAACTTGAAAGTGGGATTTGATCTTAGTGTCTTCAGTAATCTAGTGAAGTAGTCCATTGCTAAGACAAATAGGAAGGGGGAGAGGGGGTCACCCTGACTCACCCCTCTCTTAGCTTGGAATGGTTGACTGGGACTACCATTTATCATGATAGCATATGTAATTGTCCTTATACATCTCATAATCCAGGAGAGAAATGTATTGGGGATTTTCAAGCCAATAAGGACTGCTTCAAGAAAGTTCCACTCAAGAGAGTCATAAGCTTTTTGCATATCAATATTGAACATGCATCTAGCTGAGATCCCTTTCGTCCCATACCCCTTTACTAGCTCATGACTTAGAAGAACATTATCAGATAGCATCCTCCCAGGCACAAAAGCAGCTTGACTTGAATCAACCAGAAAATACATAACACTTTGAAGTATAGAAGTAAGCATTTTGGAAATAATCTTATAGATAGTTGTGCAACAAGAGATGGGCCTATATTCTTTGATGTAGCTTGTATGTTTTATTTTTGGAATAAGAGTGACAGATGTTCTATTAATAGGTGCATATATTTCATTAGTTTGAAATAAATGCAATACAGCAACAGTTACCTCATCCCCTATGATAGGCCAAGCCTTTTTAACGAAAAGTCCATTGAAACCATCCTCCCCAGGAGCTTTAGTGTCTTCAATTCCCTTAATGGCTGTCAGAACATCATCAACTGTGAAAGATTGAATCAAGGCCAGTTGTTGTGATCTGTTAAGGACATGTCCTGCTTTCATCACCTCAGGTGAGATAGTTGGCATAGGAGATGCAGACTTTCCCAATAGTTCCTTATAAAACCCGACAACCTCCTTAGTAATAGCAGCAGGATCTCTAAGAATAGTACCATCCTCTTGGACTAGCATAGTAATTTGATTTTGTGCCTTCCTACCTTTCATGTATGCAAAGAAATAGGTAGTGTTGGAATCACCTAGTTGAAGCCACTGTACTCTAGACTTTTGTTTAAAAATCCCTTCCTCAATCAGACTCCATTTGACCAGCTGTTCCCTTAGGACCTTCTCCTCTTGGATCAGATGAGCCTGAATAGGTACAAGTCTCATAGTGCTTTGTTTGTCCATGAGAGCATTCCTGAGCTGCTGAACCTTTTATGAAACTCCCAGGAAATGAATTTTATTGAGCTGCTGCATTTCTCTCCTCACAAGTTTCAAGTTCTACCAGATCCCCTTCATGCCTCCACCTTGGATCCTCCAGCTGAGCTATACCTTAGCTAGGAAATCAGGGTGATTGGCTATACAGTTGTAAAATCTGAAGGGTATTTTCCTCTCAGTAACCTGGACATCCATTGCTAAGCTAATAGGAGAATGATCTAAAAATAGTGGATTCAAAGCCATTACCTGAAGAGGGGGCATGGTCACTTGCCAAGATAAATTGACCAGTGCTCTATCAATCCTACTAAAAACATGCCCATTGGTCCAGGTATAGCTCCTCCTAATTGTACTTAGCTCTGAAAGATTGCAATCAAATATACAATCTCAAAAATCCCTAGTCTCAGCCTCCTGGACTTGACTTCCTACTGGTCTATCCTCAAGAGAAAGAATGGAGTTGAAATCACCCATGATAAACCATGGACCATTAATGTGAGTGCTCAACAACTGTATCTCCTCGCACAATGGGATTCTGGTACTAATAGTATGAAAACCATAGACTGCTTTGAACTGAAATTGCATACCACTTTGTTGCAGATTGACCAGCCCATGTACCTGTTGGCCTGAGGTACCTACACATGTAAATTAGACTTGTGTTGGGTTCCATATGACCCATAGTCTTCCTCTAACTGTACTTGTTGCATTAGTGCACCAATTCCGGCTAGGAAAAACTTTAGTAATAATACCACTAGCTTTATCCTCTTGCACCCTGTGTTCACTGATAGCTATAAGCAACGCATTATTCCTTCTCACAAACAACCTTATTTCCTTATGCTTCACCTCTTGGTTGAAGCCCCATACATTCCGAGTGACTAACATACCTGGGAGGGGGTCTTTGGTGGTATCTTTCTTAGGATCCCCCCTACTAAAACTTGGTTACCTTCTTGTGCATTGACAACATTCCCTCTAGATGATCCAGCTTCATTGATGGTGTACCTAGTTTCTTAGGGTGTCAATCTTCGATTAGAGGATCTATAGCTAACCGTCTGCCAATCTTTATCACCTGGAATGGGAGGTTGAGTTACTGTTTCATACCTCCCATGAGTTTGAGTCTGAGATTGTGTGGAAATAACCTCATGTGTTGGCTCCTTCCCAAGGGTGGGATGCCACTCCTTCTTTTTACCCTAAGGCTGCTCCTTCCAAAGATGCTTGATAGGTGGAGGAGCTATAGGTTTTTCCCCACATGAGTGCCCTACCTGCAAATATTTTTGACAATATAAAGGTTTCCAATCATACCATATTGACTGTTCCACCACCTTACCTTTAGGATCTTGTATTTTAACCATCTTGGGCAAAGGTCTTGTAATGTCCACTTTCACCAAGATTCGAGCAAACGAGATTCGACTTGCACTGGTTGTACATTCATCAGCATAGATAGGTTGGCCCAAACTACTACCAATTTTTCTCAACACAATTGGATTCCATCAATTGAGGGGAAGATTGGGTAACTTAATCTATAGAGGGATTGTGGTAAGTATTTCCTCTTTGAGCTTGAAATCAGGGGTCCAAGGCTTCATAATAACAGGTCTCCTAAGCATATAGTGAGGGCCTGAGCATAAGACCATGTCCCTTTTCTATGCATTTGCAAACATTACCACGAAATAGCCATCAGTATGGAACAACACTACTAGCTTATTGGAGTACGTACCTTGACTTAGGATGAATCGCTCCATCGTCCCAATCGAAGGCGTAGTTCCAATGACATACACCACCACCGAGGGTACCCACTTCAATTATCAACAACTATATCTTCAGCTCAAATTTCTACTAATTTCTCCCCCTCAATGATCACAGGTGGTATGAAGGTGAGATTCATGCCTTTAGAGGCCATCTTATTTCTGGCAAAGAGGTTCGTCCATGGTTTCTCTGGTGTTAGTTCTGGTAATTGTAACTTCCTCTGTGGGTGGAGCTGGCTTTCACCCTGAGTTACTATTACATTGGATCCCACCGGGGTGATTAGCCCACCGCCTCCAATACCTCATTGCTTTGATAGCTCCGACCATTGCTCAGCTCTAATAGTCAGTACATTATCTACCTATGAAGTTACTACCGGAATAGTCGAAACTCCAACTGGTGTTAGCAGCTAGGGTTCTGGTGTGACCACTGTCTGTGATGTCGTCTTGATTCCTTCTATAGAGCTAGTAGTAACCCCATGACGAATCTCCTCCTCACGGTGTTTCTGCGTATCCTTGCGTGTCCGTCACCTTCTCATTTTCTGGCGAGGTGCAAGTTAGTGCACACTAAAGTGGCTTTAAACACATTTCAACAATGACAATTATTTTGAGAGTTGATTTCTTACCTATATATATTGGGTGTCTTATCCTTTTGGGAATGAGTAAGAAGAAATATATAATATTCCTCTTATTCTAAATAGTGCTTAGTTTTCTTCTTATGAAATCTTTGTTAGTTCTGTGCTCCTAGTTTATACTAGAAGAGCTTGTTGAATCCTGTGGGCTACACCTATACCGAGTGAAATATCCTAAGGACAGTGTCACTTGACATGCCCCAAGCTATGATGAATTCTCTACAAGTGTTCGTGGTGAAGTATTTTCTGTAGGATTTATAACAACTTTTGCATATGATAATTAAGCGAAAGTCAGGTAATGTTCACAATATCCATGCGTATGCGTTGAATTTAATAAAAAATTAGTCAATAAAAATTTAATGAAGGTTATTGTCCCTCTCTCTTTAGTCAAGAAAATTATTTATCTTCCCCCCTCCCTCCCCCCCTCAATTTTCTTCCCTTTTTCCTAATTATATTACGTCACTAGTCAAAATATTTTGATTGTTTCCCCTTCTCCTATTTGTAATCTTTGCATGGTAACTATTTCGTTAATTAATTACAAATTTTCAAAATGTTTTGGTTCGTTTGCACTTCTCCTATTTAATTTAATGTCTTGTCATGACCCAATTTCTCAGGTCATGATAGCACCTACAACCTCCCTACAGGAGAACCAATATCCATAGTCCGAAACGGTTAGTAATGAGCTTCTAGCTAAGTAAGCACGCATAAGATAGATTTATAAGAGGAAAAATATAAAGAAGGCATAAAAGGAGGAAACTACCTGAAATATATATATATATGGAAGCTAAACCATCCCATGACCTGGTATCATAGTATAGAAGTCACTACTAAATATACAAAGTACCAGAGGGTACAAAATAAGAAAAAATATAATTTCCTCTGAATTGCAAAAGAGTACATAGTGCAAAAGACGAGATAAAAGCCAAACCCAGAGTCGTCAGGAGCTCACCCTAGTCTCGGATGTCCAAAAGTTGCACGAGTCTCCGTGCATCAACGACAATAGCTCACACTCAGATCTGCACCATAAGAAGCAGAAGTGTAGTATGAGCACTAATTGCAAAGCAACGGGTACCCAGTAGGCATCATAGACCGACTAAGCATATATAAGATATAAAAGCAGTAAACAACAGATGAGAAAGAAGTAGCCAATAAACAAATAGAGGAAAATACATGAAAACTAGCAACAGATAGAAGACAAGGAGAAATAAGTATACTATGTTAGCCACAGAAGATATATATCACAGAACTCAGGTGAAAGAGCAGAGAACACACCTGGATCCTTGCAATAACGATATATATATATATATATATATATATATATACGAGGAGTTTAAGAATATGACGGTATATCGGTAACCTCAAATAAGTAGCATGTACTATAGTAGGAGCGAGTAAGCTAATCTATCTATAGTCCCAACGAGTTCCCATACACCCGAGGAACACATACAAGTGAAAATAAATCCTCCGGCATCCCATACTACCAGAGCGTACACACAACAAAAAGCAAACAAGGGTGGAACCATGCAAACAATAAATGATATGATATGAAATGTCAGGTGGTACCGTATGCACCTTCCCCGGCGCCCATAGTCCCAACAGATAGGACCTATGGAAGGCTTCCCCCGTATACCTCTACTCTTCCGTATACCCATCCTTCGGCACTCTTAGCCTGTATCCCCTAGTCCGAATCGGCAAGGTCTATGGAGGTCTCCGAGACCACAAACAAACTCTCAACAGCTCAATATCCATGCCCAAAATCTATCCGGGTCTAAATTAGTAAATCAAGTCATGTCTAGCGCTCTGGACCAGTCAAGACTAGTATCGTATCAAGATTAGTAGAAAATCATTTCTAGCACTCCAGCCCGACCGAGTCTAGAATCAGTGTGAAAAACCATTACAAATCTCTTTTACTCCAAGAATATCCATGAAACCAGTTTAAATCTATTTTAAAACCATTTATAACTGAAAACGGGCCCTCGATGCCATGCAAGGTTTAGAAAGTTGGTGATAGTTAGGCCCACATCCATAATAGTAGTAAATCAATGCAGAAACCCCTTTCCATGATAATGATGATATGCTCAAGTACAACAATAGCCCAACAACTAACAATCAACCTACCGGCCCTGCACAGGCTCTATCCGCTCTATAATATAGATAACCAACTCATAAATCATAAATCAATGTCTGGGACTCACAAATATTTCCCAAATCCCACCATCTATGGTCCAAAGGCGAATACAAAGGCCACACAGGGCCATAAGGGGTAATACTACAAAACGAGTTCAAATACTAAAGCAAACATAGAAAATGAAACAAACAAAAGGAACGCAGACAAGGTCTGAGGTGCCAACCTAGTAAACCTAACCCAAGGATGCTAGGTAGTACAATTATATCCTATATAAGCAAAGTCTAAGATGGGTAAGCTGTAACCTACCTGACGTCTGATGATAAGCTACTGGAAAGCTGATGCTTGAGCCTGAACTGCTTCGAGAAGCCCTGAATAACACTTAAACTTTCAAAGACAATATCTACCTGTCAATATGAAGCTAACAACACCCGTAATGCTAATAATTTAGCCAGGTCAAAATCTGGGTCAAAAGCTGGCCCGTAGGCCCTATTACCCGAAGCCAGAAACAAAAGTTACCATAAGATTTTCGACATAGCCAGGAACATGATAATGCTCAAACGTACTCTCTGAAGATGGAGGTATCGACGATCGTTAAGCAAAACATATTTATATTCTTGACGGGAGTCGAGGTAGATCCCACAGAGAACAATGTAATCGTGATTGAGCTAATAAAGAATAAAAGTAACTTATTGAAGTTCAATAAGCAAAAAGGGAGAAAGATAACAATAGGGGGATTTTAAACTAAAACTAAAAGATAAAAGAGAATCAAATAAAAGATAGATATGATCAATGGCTTTCACCTTGCTTTCACCAAGCAAGGACAACTGTCATGAACCAACTACCGGGCCATGCGGACACCTACTCTAATCCACCTAGATAGAAGAACCCTTACCACCCAAACCAACATGCATAGAGGAAAAGAACATAAATCATGAAATAAAATCCTTTTTAATTCATGGAACTTCCTTTACAAAATTTTCAAAAAAATAAAGACTTAAAGAACTTGCGAAAAAACATTTACAATATCAGACAACCCTCCCTAGAACCTAGTCTAAGCCGGTACAAGAGCTACTACAAGATGATACAAAAATGAAGAAGACACAACTCCCACTATAGAAGCAAGAAGTAGGAGCTGCTGGAGAATCATCGTCATCCTGAACGTGTGAAACATCACCAACCCTGCAACCAGACTATACCCAAAAAGGTATAGCAAGAGTAGAATCACTACAAACACACGTACTGGTAGGCATCAGCGGTCGACCCGAATCCACTCCTACCATCATATAATAAATCAAGGTAAATACATAAGTCAAGTACTTACACCCATCAACATCCACCATTATCAAAACCAACTTCAGGACCAACCTTCTTATCCTTTAGATTTCCCAAGTCACCTCATCACCTAGACTTCCCAAGTAACCTTGACACTTAGACTTCCCAAATCACCTTAACCCTTAGACTTCTAAAGTCACCTTGACACCTAGACTTCCCAATTCACATTAACCCTTAGACTTCCCAAGTCACATTTATGACCTAGACTTCTCAAGTCACACTTACCATTAGACTTCCCAAGTCACATTTATAACCTAGACTTCCCAAGTCACACTTACCATTGCCAACATCTATGCCCATACCCGGATTACCATTTTCTTACCCAAGTCAACCGCTATGACTCTACAACCCAGAGTAAACCCCACTACTTGGTGGCATATACCACACCCGTCATACCATTACCTACTAGTGGAAAACTGCCCCTACCGACCCCCAGGGCCATACTCAACAAGTAACAATAAACAACATCATAACCAGATGACAAGTTTCATCCTTAGCTTATCAACCACACATAATAAGTCAAACTAACCTTGACAATTCTTAGTGACAACAACATATAACATTTTTACATAACCCGAACAAAATAAGGATCCCTACGACATCATCTACACCAATAACATGCGACCCCGGTTCACATAAGAACCACCTTGTCACTTAAGCACACCACCCCGACCCTTTAAGGACCAACTATGCACCAAATAATAACGAATCCCAGCCCTCTCAGGAACCCAACATGCAAAGAACAAATAGTACACCTGCACTGAGTAAAGCAGTACAACATATATTAAACTTGACATTTACCCTTTTTATGTAGCCCGGACTCACCCTAGGATCCCCATTAAACAACACCTAAGTGTTAACATGCAACCCGATCTACACCAAGACCAAACTCACAAATCAATAAAATGATAACCCATACTCTCAAGGACCATATGCACAATCAGAATTCATAAACACAATCCAGTACACTCAGGGAACCATTATTAAAAATGCAGCAATACAATAAAGTATACCCATACCAGGCATGGTACCCGAGCCAACCAAATAGTAACTTATACCAAGCGTGGTACCCGAGCCACCAAGTAGTAACCTGTACCAGACGTGGTACCCGAGCCAACCAAATAGTAACTTGTACTAGGCATGGTACCCGAGCTAACAAAATAGTAACCTGTACTAGGCGTGGTACCCGAGCCAACCAAATAGTAACCTGTACCAGGCGTGGTACCCGAGACAACCGAATGTCACACAGAAATCCAACAATCAATAACAATGAACAAAAACACACTTGTAAACCAAAAAGCAACAATAACTAGTTTATTTCACAAGACTGACAATCGGACCATTAGACATTCATAAGTCATTCCTTAAGAATGCAACTCATACAACACCAAGAGATAATACATGTACACCTATCATATATTAGGGACCCATAACCATCACCTAAGTGTTCAATATGTCATCCCGGTCTATACTAAGACCGATCCCACACTTAAGTTCAAGTACCCGGCCTCTCACAGGCCAAAATGCAATTATCCCAGTTTCAATTATTAACCCAGTCCACTCATGGGAATATCAACAAATATTACCAATAATGTAGGATTAGACCTCCCCAAAGACTAATACCCGACACATCATATTAAATACGTATACTCATTTTCACCTAATCCGGACTCCTTCCCTGAAAAGTAAGCGCGTTCTAGGGATTTCACCCCTGACAATACGGACTTCAGACCCTGCCTGTTCGTCTTATTTACCTTATTTAAATATTCCCGAGAAGCCACTACAACTAGCAATTCCCTCATCCCACGAATATTACCGGTTCCCCGAACCAATCCAACCATTTGGTTTCCCAGAGTCTAGCATCCCACACAATCTAACAAGTAAAATAATTACACCCGAATGAACATGTCGCCCCGACCCTATCATTCCCTATTAAATCAATAGCGAGACCAATACAATAATCCTCTAGACTCCGTGCCCGAAGGCCTATTACATGAATTCTCCCATCAATCTACACAATAGTATGAAATGAAAATAGGTCAAAAGTCTACTCAATGAAAAACCTAGCCTACCTGGACACCAAGCAGCCACACAATGCAATTTCTGGCTCCATGAAGGCGTTCCTTGATGGATGACAGGACCAGAATCCATGGTTTCGAGTTCTTTCAGCCAAAGTCTCTCCTCCCCATGGCTCCTAAGCTTTGGAGTAGCGTAGGAGGGTCTTTGGAGCAACCCTCATCTGCTTTTGACTAAAGAGGGGAGAATGGGATTATAAAACCCATTTTATGGGCTTTCTAGTTCCGTCATTCCGCTATAGCAGACTGCCAACCGCTTCAGCGGTACCGCTGTAGCGACCTAAATCCCGCTACAGCGGACTCAATTTTTTCAGCATAAATAATCTTCAGTAAAATAGTCATAACATTTTACTCGAGAAGTGATTTGACGAACGGTCAGTGGCGTTGGAAATAAGACTTAGAGATCTTTAATTTGGTGGGTATTGAGACCCCTAAATCCTTATATTCTAGGAGGAATGCACATTTGAAGTTGACCCTAGTTTGAACTTAGCCCAAAACTAAATCGGTAAGAAAGCTTTCAACTTAACTTTGTTCTAGGAGTATTGTAAGACCTTAGTACACACCAAATGTACTCTTATACTAAAGAATTAATACTAATTCTTATTACAATTTGAGAGGCACCTGTCTTGATCTTAGATATTTTCAGTAATGACAGAATATGTCATTACAACATATACCAATTTACCCATCGTTCATCCCCGAACGATCTCTAAGGCAGAAGGAAAAGAATGAACCAACCCCTAGAACCTTAACGCTCTACCATGAAAGTGTAGAATTAGCCTTACATGAACCACCAAACTCTCAAATCCCCCGGGTGTACCCAAGCTCAACTAAAATTTAATTCGATTCTGCTCTGTCAAGGAATTTCTTCCTTCGAGCTATATGAGACCAGTTAGATTACTCCTTCTCGAGTGCCCAAGAAATCCAGGGCCTCGTTGAAATACCAGATCAAAAGAATTTCATACATAATAGACCAAAACTTCATTTCCACGCTACGAGGAATCAAAACTCGCTGTGGCGACCCAGTCCGCTATAGCCGTCAGCACTCCGCTATAGCGATAATTCCTCTGCTATAGTGGAGGTTGCAATAGCAATGTGTCAAGTTCTATAGAGGTTGACACGAGATAAAAAGTCGTAAAGCTCTCCAAAAGTTCCCATTTTACAACATACTTAATTTCTTGACGTTCCAAAATAACCCCTTCACGTCAACCTTCATACCGAGAGTTCTACTTACCCGAATTCAATTCCGAAAAGTCCCCCGGACTCCTTTATGTCTTAGCTAAAAGAAAAACTAGCTCAATACAAGACATGTTACCCAATTCTCACCAGGATTTTCCTAGACCATACCTTGCTCAGAAATTGTCCGAGACTAGCCTAATATTAAAATTTTAACTCCGAACCCAAGAAAAATCTTAACCTGGGAAATTACACCCTAAACAATGATATACCGAACAATATATTACCAAACACTAAAACATGTTTTCCCTATGGGTCTCCTACCTTATGACCCTTTTCACCCTTTCATGATCAACACATAAGGATAGACCATCTAGAGTATAACCAATAACCAATACACTATTATGGGTTTCATTAACGCATAGATTTTCCACCATCTCTTACATTAGTCTATTTAACCCTCATCAATCCATCATATATAACTAACCAACTTTTTAGTTATCACCCGAGGTCAAGCTATGCTTATTTAGCCTCGCAACTAGCTTATAACTAGTCAAATTACCGACTCAACATGACTCAATCACTCAAGGAAAATAAAAACTAAGTAATACCATATCCACCCATTTCCTTTTATCGGCCATGGATATTAATCCTTATAATTCATGAACTAGCTCAACTAGCAATTTAAAATAATCCGAGAATGAAAAATAAAACAGGGGAAATAGGACAGGGACTATGCCCTGCCCATCCCGCTATAGCGGCTTGCACACCGCTATGACGACCCCCAACAATAGCGGTTCAGAAAATTTACCATTCTCTGAAAAATTTCCTCATTCCCCTTCCCTGTTTTCACGTTAACACATGGAATTACTTTACGATCTTTAAACATAACCTCAAGACCAACCTCAACTATGCCTAGTTGAGAATTTAGCACCACATTATCATAAAATCAGTTATGAAACATCCCAGAACCCCACACAATAACACATTCCCGCTATTGTGCACTACTAGTCCCCCTTTTTCCTTCCTATGGTTCCCAACCGATCCTGACTGTCCCAAAATCGGAGCTTCCCCACAGTCCACAATCCCTTTTTGTTCCCTTACCATGTATATAAATGGTAAGTCTATACCCGAATATAATGCAACCATTCCAATTAAGGCATACCATAATTTATCATTAAAGCAATCATAATTTTAAGGCTGGAATAAATTTTTCCTTAAGTCACAATAATGAGTTACCACTAAATATTTCCTTACCGCAATTCTCGCTATCAAGAAATAATAGCCCTTTTTCTCCATGGTTCCCAACCAATCCCGACTGTCCTAAAATCGGAGTTTCCCTACTGTCATAAGCCTTGTTCCCTTACTATTTTTACCAATGGCAAGTCCATTTCCGAATTGTAATACCAGTTTACTGATCACTTCAAGCACACATAGACAATTATTACCAATCAAAGCACACAAAATCAAGTTATGACTCCTCTCGGACCAAAATATTCACAGCAAATCAAACAATTGTACACCACACATTTGCAGTTATTCAAACAACATCGATACACATAAGCACAATCTCAAGTCTCCAGCTTAAACAATCAATCAAATCAGTTTCATTACCTTTTATTCACCTTATGGATGACCGTTAGCCGATCCATCCATACCTTTACATATCCTTCCCGGCCAGATACCAATTAGAACCTTCCCGGTTCTAATTTCCCTTGCTTGTGTCATCTCAATCGGAGTCAAACAACATTTTTTTTCCTTGTCAAGATACCAATTGAATCGAGAGATACCAATTAGACTCAACCCATACAAGCAAGTGACAAACCTTACAAAAGGAATAAAAGAAGAGAGATGTTTCCTAGAATGTTTCATAACTTCCCAAAGATTAGATGTGGACGTTAACATACCAATCCGTAGGACTCTATTTGACATTTTGCTCTTGTACTGGGAGATTGGTAACCTGGCTCTGATACCATTTGTCACGACCCAACTACCGGGCCATGCGGGCACCTACTCTAATCCACCTAGATAGGAGAACCCTTACCACCCGAACCAACAGGCATAACGAAAAAGAACATAAATCATGAAATAAAATCCTTTTTAATACATGGAACTTCCTTTAAAAAAATTTCAAAAAAATAAATGACTTAAAGAACTTGCAGAAAAACATTTACAATATGAGACAACCCTCCCTAGAACCTAGTCTAACCCGATATAAGAGCTACTACAAGATAATACAAAAATGAAGAAGACACAACTCCCACCATAGAAGCAAGAAGTAGGAGCTGCTGGAGAATAATCGTTATCCTGAACCTGTGAAACATCACCAATCTTGCAACCAGACTATACCCAAAAAGGTATAGAAAGAGTAGAATCAGTACAAACACATGTACTGATAGGCATCATCGATCGACCTGAATCCACTCCTATCATCATATAAGAAATCTAGGTAAATACACAGGTCAAGTACTTCCACCCATCAACATCCACCATTATCAAAACCCACTTCAGGACCAACCTTCCTATCCCTTAGACTTCCCAAGTCACCTTGTCACCTAGACTTCCTAAATCACCTTGACACCTAGACTCCCAAGTCACCTTAACCCATAGACTTCCCAAGTCACCTTGACACCTAGACTTCCCAAGTCACATTAACCCTTAGACTTCCTAAGTCATATTTATCACCTAGACTTCTCAAGTTACACTTACCATTAGACTTCGCAAGTCACATTTATCACCTAGACTTCCCAAGTCACACTTACCATTGCCAACATCTATGCCCATACCCGGACTACCATTTTCTTACCCAAGTCAACCGCTATGACTCAACAACCTGGAGTAAACCCTATTACTTGGTGGCGTAGACCACACCCGTGATACCGTCACCTACTAGTACAAAACTTCCCCCAATGACCCCAGGGCCATACTCAACAAGTAACAACAACCAACATCATAACCAGACGACAAGTATCATCCTTAACTTATCAACCGCACATAATAAGTCTAACCGACCTTGACAATTTTTAGTGACAAAAACATATAACATTTTTACATAACCCAAACCAAATAATGATCTCTTGGAAATCATATACGCCAATAACATGCGACCCCGGTTCATAAAAGAACCACCTTGTCACTTAAGCACACTAACCCGGCCCTTGAAGGACCAACTATGCACCAAATAATAATAAATCCCGGCCCTCTCAGGAACCCAACATGCAGAGAACAAATAGTACGCCCACACTGAGTAAAGTAGTACACCATATAGTAAACTTGACATTTACCCTTTTTATATAGCCCATACCCACCCTAGAATCCCCTCTAAACAACACCTAAGTGTTAACATGCTACCCGGTCTACACCAAAACCAAACTCATGAATCAATACAATGATAACCCGGCCTCTCAAGGACCATATGATCAATTAGAATTCATAAACACAATTCGATCCACTCAGGGAACTATTATTAAAAATGCAGCAATACAATAAAGTAAACCGGTACCAGGCGTGGTACCCGAGCCAACCAAATAGTAACCTGTAATAGGCATGGTACCCGAGCCAACCAAATAGTAACCTATACTAGACGTGGTACCCGAGCTAACCAAATAGTAACCTGTACCAGGCGTGGTACCCTAGCCAACCAAATAGTAACTTGTACTAGGCGTGGTACCCGAGCCAACCAAATAGTAACCTGTACCAGGCGTAGTACCCGAGCCAACTGAATATCACACATAAATCCAACAGTCAACAACAATGAACAACAACACACTTGTAAACCAACAAGCAACAACAACTAGTTTATTTCACAAGACTAACAACCAGACCATTAGACATTCATAAATCATTCCTTAAGCATGTAGCTCATACAACACCAAGATATAATACATGTACACCTATCACATATTAGGGACCCATAACTATCACCTAAGTGTTCACCATGTCATCCCGGTCATCCACACTTAAGTTCAACTACCCTGCCTCTCACAGGCCAAAATGCAATTATCCAGTTTCAATTATTAACCCAGTCAACTCATGGGACCATCAACAAATATGACCAATAATGTAGGATTAGAACTGCCCAAAGACTAATACCAGGCTCATCATATTAAACTCGTATACTCATTTTCATCTAATCCAAACTCCTTCCCTTAAAAGTAAGTGCGTTCTAGGGATTTCACCCCAGACAATACGGACTCCGAACCCTGCCTGTTCATCTTATTTACCTTATTTAAATATTCCTAGGAACCCACTACAACTTAGCAATTCCCTTATCCCACGAACATTACCGGTTCCCCGAACCTACCTAACCATTTGGTTTCCCAAAATCTAGCATCCCACACAATCTAACAAGTAAAATAATTACACCCGAATGAACATGTCGCCCGACCCTATCATTCCCTATTCAATCAATAGATAGACCAATACAATAATCCTCCAGACTCAGTGCCCGAAGGCCTATAACATGAATTCTCCCATTAATCTACACAACAATATGAAATAAATATAGGTCAAAAGTCTACTCAATGAAAAACCTAGACTACCTGGACACCAAGCAGCTACATGATGCAATTTCTGGCTCCGTGAAGGCGTTCCTTGATGGATGACAGTGTAACACCTCGAAAACCTATTCATCTTTTTAAATTAAAACCTTATAAAATTTCAAGTTTCTAGGGATGATGTGCCAAACCACGGACCATGGTATAAACCATGGGTCGTGGAATAGATCTATGGTTTAAGTCTGCAAGGCTCAGACTCTAATCTGAGAACCATGAGTTGGTTCTATGGACCGTAGTTCATTTTACAACCCGTCCTGTCAACTCGTGGTACTAGACCTGAGGGCTGACTGATTCCCAGGAACCACGAGTCCAGTCTACGACCCATAGTTTGAACTACGGACCATCCTGTTGACTCGTGAAATCTGATCAGAGACATGCCAAGTCCTTAAGGAACAACGAGTTAGGTTGACGACTCGTGATTCATTCTACAGGTCCGTCCTGTTGACCCGTAGTTTGCCTTCTGCAGCTTGATCAATTGGCCAGGAACCACGAGTTGGAACCACGAGTCGTGGTTCAAATAATGACATGTGGAACCAACTCGTGATTCTTGAAGCCGACTATTTTTCCAGCTTTTTTCCTAATTATGTCCCAGGGGTATTTTAGTCATTTCCTACCCTTTTAACTCCTAAATGATTTGGTTCTGACTATTTCTAGAAGGGTTTTCACCCTCATTAGCCTACGTCCCTCCTCAAATCTTCATTCAACTCTCCAAAGGGAAAAGGTCTCTCTCAAACTCAAGGTCTCAAGCTCCAAGTTCAAGTCTCCTAAATATTTTCAATTTCAAGTGGGTTAGCTTCAATCAAGGTATGTGGGTATTCAACAATGGGTTCCTTTCACCCTTGTACCCAAAACCCCTAATTCAATTTTTGATTTCATGAATCTTTAAATTAGGGTTCTTAACCAATTCTTATGGGTTTTGCTATAAAGTATCTTCTCATGATTTGATTATGAAATTTCTACTAAATTGCATGGTTTTGCATGGGTTTTTACATATGAACTTTTATTTCATGGATTGAAGACAAATCATGGAAAATTCTACGTGCATGAGATGATTTAAGCAAATTGAGTATTTGATAGCATGATTTTCATGAGTTTTCAAGTAAGTGCATGCCTAGTTCCTATGTTTTATGAAAATGTATGTATTATGAAATTGAACTAGAGTCATGCAAATTTTACAAGTTATGAAGTATTATGCAAGACAAGAAACCCGATGTACCATAAATGCTCATGAATTATTTTCTAAACTAAAATTCATGAGTAGTATGAAGATCTGGGGTATGAAAATTTTACGAACAAATTTGGCATCTAGATATGTCACATGTATATGAGCTTCATGTTATATGTTTGAGGGAGTAGTATTTAGCACCGAGCAACAAGGGTTCAGATAACCAAAGTCCAAAAATACATTGCCACCGTAGGTTGACCTCCGTGGCTTATGGCAGAATACTTATGACATGGTTCTAACTTTGGCCGGTTAGGATAACTTTTTTTCAGTGTGGGTGCATGACACTGGACTCCATGAAGCTCATTATGATTTATTACAGTTAAGAGAAACTCCCACATGATTATTTTCAAGCTATGAAGTTATATGATTCTATACTTTAACTTAACCTTTATGTCATGTTTTACACCTTATGTCTTGATATTTTCCTATGTTTCTTCCTTTATCAATGAGTTCATTTTAAAGCATGTTTTAAATTATTTTTATCATATTCATGCATCACCCACATACTCGGTACATCCTATAGTACTGACGCATATCTTATGCTGCATCCTCTTAATGATGTAGATTCAGGTGTTTCCTATCAGGCTCGTGGCTAGTCGGAGCCAGTTATCCAGTCAACATTGGTGAGTCCTCAAAGATCAAGGACGGGTTTTCATTCCAGTTGTATTGTTTGTCTTTCTTTCAGATTGTCGAGTTAGTTGGGGTTTTGTCCCATCAACTCCATATGCTAGCCTAGAGGCTTTTCAGACATAGACAGTGTTCGTGTCCTCTCTCTATATTGTATTTTCCCATTCAACTTGACTATCTATGCTTATATTTCTGGATTTCCTTATTATGTTTTCACTCCTTTAATTATTTTGCCTGAGCTATGCTATGAATAAGGGTTAGCTTGGGGCACTCGTGGTCCAAAGTCCCATGTTACACCATAGGGGTAGCCTCGGGGCATGACAAACTTGGTATCAGACCCTCAGATTTAAGGGTCCTAGGATATCTGAAAGCCTCATCGAGTAGAGTCTCTTTCATGTGTGTGAAGTGCGCCACACATATGAGAGGGAAGCTATGAGGTGTCTTAGAAAACTCCACTTCTTTCATCATCACATCGTGCGATAGAGTTTAGCTCTAATGTTTCTCTACTCCTTACCTTGTACATTTTAGATCATGCCTCGATGTGCTATACCCTGCCGAGTAGCTTGGAATGATGCTCCTCCAGTTTTGGCTCCCGAGGTCATGAATGAGGAGTTCAGGAATGCCATCTATTTGCTAGCCCAACCCTTGGCCGCTCAGGCCAATCAGCACACTCCTGCCCCCTTCCACCGTCAAGGTAGGGTAGCGACCTAAATTCGTGATTTTGTTCGAATGAATCCACCTAAATTTTGGGGTTCGAAAGTGAGTTAGGACCCACTTAACTTTATTGATGAATTGAAGAAGATATTTGATGTTATGCAAGTGGTTGGGGTTGATTGTGTAGAGCTCGTATCCTATCAAATCAAGGATATATACCATATTTAGTTCATGCAATGAAAGGAAGCTAGAGCTAGGGACGTGGTCCCTATGACTTGGGAGTGTTTCAAGAGAGCCTTCCTTGACAAATGCTTTCCCCGAGAGTTGAGGCAAGCAAAGACTGAGGAGTTTATGAACTTGAGATAGGGGTCGATGTCAGTCCAAGAGTACAGTTTGAAGTTCACTCAGTTATTGAGGTATGCCTCTTCTATGGTAGCAGACCCGCATGACCAAATGAGTAAGTTTATCTATGGGGTTTTAGATATGGTGAAGAAAGAGTGCAGGTCTGCTATGCTGTTGAGTGATATGAATATCTCTAGAATCATGACTCATGCTCACCAGATCGACGGGGACAAGTCTAGGCATATAGATAAACATAACAAGAGGGTTAGATCCGAGGGATCAGGTTTCGGCCATAACATGTACGGAGGCAGACATCGCTCCTCATTCCAGAAGAACTCATCAGGACCAATTTATTCTTCTACTAGTGCTTCTACCCAAGCCCCAAGGCCTTGTCATGATCAGAATAGTAGAGGATCTAGTTCCTACTCATAGTCTCAGGGGAGTGTTGATAAGGGACCTTCTAATCCAATTTGCAACAAGTGTGAGAAGAATCACCCGGGAGAGTGTAGCTTAGGCTAAAGTGCATGCTTTGGGTGTGGACAGGATGGACACAAGGTTAGATATTTCCCTTCTGCTAAGAAGGGGCAGGGAGGTAACAAAGCTAAGTCTGCTCCAGCAGCCATATGAGGTTGACTAGCCCAGCAGGGCACAACTTCTAGTTCTGATGGTCAGCACCAGAATTGCCTTTATGCTATGTCCTCTCGTTAGGACTAAGAGGGTTCCCCAGATGTTATAACTAGTATGTTGAAAGTCTTCTCTTTTGATGTGTATGCTTTGTTGGACCCCGATGCCTCCTTATCTTTTGTGACCCCTTATGTAGCATGCAAATTCGAAATTTGTCCTGAATTGCTTCTAGAGCCTTTTAGTGTTTCTACTCCTATTAGTGAGTCAGTACTATCCAAAAGAATCTATCAAAATTGCCCTATCTCAGTCCTTCATAGAGTCACTTCAGCAGATTTAGTAGAACTGGAGATGACTGATTTAGATGTTATTCTTGGTATAGATTGGCTTCATGCTTGTTATGCTTTAGGTTATTGCCGTACTCGTGTTGTCAGTTTCAAGTTTCTGAATGAACCTGTCTTAGAGTCTTAAGGTAGTCCCCCTTCCTCGAAAGGTCGCTTTATTTCTTATCTTAAGGCTAGGAAGATGATTTCTAAGGGTTATATTTATCACATAGTTCGGGTTATGGATACGGAGTCCAAGGCCCCGTCCCTTCAGTTTCTTCCTGTGGTGAACGAGTTCCCAGAAGTGTTTCCTGAGGATTTTACCAGAGTCCCTCCGAAGTGGGAGATCGACTTTGGGATAGATCTTCTCCCTGATATGAATCCTATCTCCATTCCTCCCTATAGGATGGATCCCGTGGAACTTAAAGAGTTGAAGGATCTTCTTGATAAGGGTTTCATCAGGCCTAGCATTTCTCCATGGGGTGCTCCGGTTTTGTTTGTTCGGAAGAAAGATGGTTCCCTTAGGATGTGTATTGACTATCGTCAGTTGAACAAGGTCACAATCAAGAATAAGTATCCCATTCCTAGGATTGATGACTTGTTTGATCAGCTTCAAGGTGCTAGTTTTTTCTCCAAGATCGACCTTAGATCCGATTATCATTAGCTTTGTGTTCGAGAGTGTGATATTCCGAAGATAGCCTTCAGGACTCGGTATGGTCATTATGAGTTTGTTTATGTCTTTGGTCTAACGAATGCTCCAGTAGCATTTATGGATTTGATGAACTGTGTGTTCATGCAGTATTTGGATAAGTTTGTGATTGTTTCAATTGATGATATCCTTATCTACTCTCGGAGTGAGGAGGAGCATGCAGACCATTTGAGAGTTGTATTGCAAACTCTCAAGGACTGGCAATTATTTGCTAAGTTTAGCAAGTGTGAGTTCTGGATGCAGTCCATTGCTTTCCTGGGTCATATTGTGACTAGAGATGGTTTTTGGGTTGATTCTCAAAAGATAAAGGCAGTAAAGAACTGGCCTAGAACCTTTTCCTCGTCTGATATTAGGAGCTTTTTGGGTTTGGCTGGATATTACAGTAGGTTTGTGGAAGAGTTTTCTTCCATTGCTGCCCCTTTGACTCGATTATCTCAGAAGAAGGTGAAATTCCAGTTGTCTAATTTATGTGAGAAGAACTTTAAGGAATTGAAGACTAGATTGACCACAGTTCTAGTGTTGGCCCTACCCGAGGGCCTAGATGACTTTATTGTGTATTGTGATGCTTCTAGGATTGGTTTGGGTTTTGTTTTGATGCAACGTGGTAAAGTGATTGCTTATGCATCTGGGCAGCTTAAGACTCATGAAAAGAACTACCCTACTCATGATCTTGAGTTAGCAGCCGTGGCTTTTGCTTTGAAGATTTGGAGACACTACTTGTATGGTGTGCACGTTGATGTGTTCACGGATCATATGAGTCTTCAGTACATGTTCTATCAAAAGGAGTTGAATTTATGTCAAAGGAAATGGCTTGAGCTCCTTAAGGTTTATGATATGAGTGTGCTTTACCATCTGGGTAAGGCCAATATTATGGCGGATGCACTTAGTAGATTATCCATGTGGCGTGTATCTTCCGTTGAAGATGGGAAGAAGGAGTTGGTTAAGGAGGTTCATTGGCTTGCGCGGTTGGGAGTTCACGTTATGGGCTTGACAAAATGTGGTGTTATTGTCCAGAATGGGTCTGAATCGTCCTTGGTAGTAGAGGTAAAGACAAAGAAAGACAGTGATCCCATCTTGCTTCAGCTTAAGGGTGCAGTCTATCAGCAAAGGGTTGAGGTTTTCTCCCAAGGGGGAGATAGTGTGCTTCGTTATCAGGATCGGTTATGTGTGCCAGATGTAGATGGTTTGCGATAGCAGATTCTGACCGAGGCTCACAGTTCCAGATATTTGATTAATCCGAGTGCCACCAAGATGTACCGTGATCTATGGGAAGTCTTTTGGTGGAATGGTATGAAGAGGAACATAACTGGGTTTATGGATAAGTGTTCCAACTGTCAGCAAGTGAAAGTGGAGCACCAGCAACCGGGTGGCATGACTCAGGATATTGACCTTCCCACTTTGAAATGGGAAGCGATCAATATGGACTTCATTACTGGTTTGCCTTGTACTCGAAGGCAACATGATTTCATTTTGGTGATTGTCAATCGGATGGCCAAGTCATCCCACTTCTTGGCTTTCAAGACTACGGATTCAGCAAACGTTTATGCTAGACTCTATATCCGGGAGATAGTACGATTGCATGGTGTTCCTTTGTCCATCATTTCTGATAGGGGTACTCAGTTTACTTCTCAGTTTTGCAGATCATTTCAGAGAGGTCTTGGTACTCAGGTGTCACGCCCCGAGGTTACCCCTAGATGTAGAACAGGACTTAAGACCATAAGGATCCCAAGCTAATCCTTGATCATAGAATTCTCAAGCATAACAAAAGATAAGCGAAAGTATAATAGATAAAGTCAAAATAACATACATGTAGAATCAAGTCAAACAGGAATACAAGATCTATAAGAGGACTCAAATACTGTCTATGTCTGAAAAGCCTTTACTCATGACATAAGGAGTTTCTAAGACAAGACCCTAGCTTACTCGAAGTACGGAAATGAAAAGCTAACATAAGCTAAAAACATAACTAGTCCTCGACCTAAGAGGACTCACCAACAACTGTCTGGGAGTGGCCGGGAAACTCTAGCCACGAATCTGAGGAGGTACACCTGAATCTGCATCATCAAAGGATGCAGCGCAAGATATGCGTCAGTACTATAGGATGTACCGAGTATGTTAGCGATGCATGAACATGATAAATAGTTTAAAACATGCTGAGTATGCTTTAGCAATCAAAATCATACTTTAAAAGTAAAACTGGATGCAAATGACTCTATGAAACACCATAAGCTAAAAACATGTTCGTAAACAAGAGTCTGAAATCTGAATAAGAGTCAAGTACATTTTTAAATCATAAGCTGTTTCTGTGGGAGGTTCTCTAACCGACATACACTATGTGAGCTACATGGAATTCGATGTATATGCCCCATCAAGAGGACCCAATATACCTTGCCTAGGTATAATGGCATGACCGTGGCATGATCACTAAAAACGGATGCCCAACAGAGGGGACTTGCTACTTATGGGGGCACGTAGTTCTAGGACTAAGGGTAGTCTCACCCGGTCTAACTCGGTGCTAAATACTACTCCCAAAACATATACTTATAGCTCATATAATACTGGGGCATATCTGATGCCAAAACTGATCATAATTGGTGACGTATCTGATGTCAAACTATTCATAACTGGTGACATATATGATGTCAAAACTGTTCATAACTAGTGACATATCTGATGTCAAAACTGTTTATAACTGCTGACATATCTGATGTCATGCAATTCAAAATCATACATCTAAAGAATGTGCATAGACATAATTCAAATCATGCCTTTCCTTTCTAAATTCATACTTGAATAGGTGGGCATGCAATTTCATAAAATACATAAGGACATGTTATCTAAACATGTAAACTTTCACTTAGAATCATGCAATTCAATGGAAACATGCTAGAATTCAACTTTAATACATGGGATTTTGAAACCAATTAAGGAATCTTAATAAAATCATAGATAAACCATAAGAAACCATGAATTGATGCATAGAAAATGATTCCATAAGTTTTCCCCAATTTTAATAAAACCCCTAATTTCACAAGTTCATAATTCAAAGTAAGAATTGGGGGTTTTGGGCACAAGGGTTACATGAACCCATTGTTGAATACCCACATACCTTGATTGGAGCTACCCACTTAAATTGGGAAGAATTAGGAGATTTGAACTTGAAAGTTGAGACCTTGAGCTTGGAAGACTTCTTTTCCTTTTTGGGAGGTGAATGAAGTATTTAGAAGAGACTTAGGATAATAAGGGTGAAAACCCTTCTTGAAATAGTCAAAACGACCTCACTTAGGAGTTAAAAGGGTGGGTAATGACTAAAATACCCCTGTGATTTAATTTAGAACAATCCGGAAAATGGGTCAGCTTCAGGTTCTACGAGTTGGTTCCACGGGTCGTCGTTTGAACCATGGCTCGTGGTTCCAACTCGTGGAACCTGGTCAACTAGACAGTCTACAGAAGCATTTCTACGGGTCAACAGGATGGACCTATAGAATAAATGATGGGTCATTGTTTAGAGTCGTCACTGCTGGGACTTAGCTGGTCTCTGGGTCAAACCACGACTAAAAATGATGGGTCGTCGTTCAGACGACTAGTGGTCAATCCAAGTCGTGGAACCTGGGGGACTTACTATCCCTCTAATCTATGTTCCACGAATGGACAGGACGGACCCGTGGTTTGAACCACGGTCCGTAGAACCCACTCGTGGTTCCAGACCAGTGGTTGAAACAAACAGACAAGAATCACGATTTCATTCCACGACCCATGGTTCAAACCACGGTCCATGGTTTGGACCCGTCATTCCTAAAACATGGAATTTTCTGAGATTTTAACTTTGATAGCTGGTTTGATTTCCAGAGTGTTATAATATCTCCCCCTTGGGATCATTCATCCTCGAATGAATACTAAACAAGGGAAAACTGAAGAGAAAACAGCCCAACCAGCAACAAAACATGGAAATCAAAGAGTAAACATAAAAACTAAACTTTCAACTTGAAAATATGATAAACTAACTTTGTGAAACATGGATGCATACTAAATCATGAGAGGAACTGATGGAATAGAGTCGGAGGGACATACTAAGGAGGAAACTAGTACCTCAAGCTTAAACTAAATCGGAAGGAAAAAGATGAGGGTATTTGGCCTTCATGGCCTCTTTCGCTTCCCAAGTAGCACCCTCTAAAAGTTGATTCCTCAAAAGGACTTTCACCGAAGTGACTTCTCTGTTCCTCAACCTCTAAATCTGACGATTAAGGATCTCTACGGGAACCTCCTCATAGGTTAGGCTATCCTTCACACCCACATCCTTCAAAGGGACAATCAAGCTTGAATCACCCACACACCTTTTCAACAAGGAAATATGGAAAATTGGATGAACCTCTTCCACCACCGTTGGAAACTCTAACTCATATGCAACGCTACCAACTCTCCTAAAAATCCAATAAGGACCTACAAAATGGGGACTAAGCTTTCCTTTCTTTCCAAACCTCATCACACCCCTCATGGGTGACACTTTTAGGAAAACCCAATCATCAACTTCAAATTTTAATTTCTTTCTCCTCACATCCGCATAAGATTTATGTCGACTCTGAGTGGTCTTCAACCTTTCCCTAATAAGCTTAACCTTCTCCATAGTCTCATGAACCAAATCCGGACTGATCAAGGCTGCCTCACCTACCTCAAACCAACCAATAGGAGATCTACACCTCCGGCCATAAAGTGCCTCATATGGAGCCATCTGGATGCTAGAGTGAAAGCTGTTGTTGTAGGCAAACTCGATAAGAGGTAAGTGATCATCCTAATCATCCTTGAAGTCGATCACATAAGCTCTCAACATATCCTCCAAAGTTTGAATAGTGCGCTCTGCCTGACCGTCTGACTGAGGGTGAAAAGCTGTGCTAAGCTTCACCTGAGTACCAAGACCTTTCTGAAACGATTTCCAAACCTGAGATGTAAACTGAGGACCTATATCATAAATGATGGACAAGGGAACACCATGCAATCAAACTATCTCTCGGATGTAAAGTGTGGCATAGTCGTCTGCTGAATCAGTAGTCTTAACAGCTAAGAAGTGGGATGACTTGGTCATCCGGTCAACAATCACCCAAATGGAATTATGTTGCCTTTGAGTACGAGGCAAACCAATAATAAAGTCCATATTGATGGCTTCCTATTTCCAAGTGGTAAGGTCAATATCTTGAATCATGCCACCCGACCTTTGATGCTCCACCTTTACTTGTTGACAGTTGGGACACTTGGCCACAAACTCGGCTATGTCTCTCTTCATACCATTCCACGGAAAGACTTCCTGTAGATCACAGTACATCTTAGTAGCACCCGGATAGATGGAATATCTAGAACTGTGAGCCTCAGCCAGAATCTGCTATCTCAATCCATCTACATCTGGCACACATAAGCAACCTTGATAACGAAGCACACCATCTTCCTCTTAGTAGAAAACCTCCACCCACTGTTGATGAACTGCACCCTTAAGCCGAAGTAAAATGGGATCCTTGTCTTGCTTTGCCTTTACCTTTGCTACCAAAGATGATTCAACACCATTTTGGACAATCACACAACCTTCTGTCAAGTCCATAAGGCGTACTCCCAACCGAGCAAGCCTGTGAATCTCTTTAACCAATTCTTTCTTCCTATATTCAACAAAAGACACACTTCCCATGGACAGTCTATTCAAAGCATCCGCTACAACATTGGACTTACTCGGATGGTAGAGCACACTTATATCATAATCCTTGAGAAGCTCAAGCCATCTTCTTTGTCGCAAATTCAATTTCTTTTGAGTGAACACATACTAAAAACTCTTATGATCGGTGAATACATCCACATGCACACCATACAAGTAATGTCTCTAAATCTTCAAAGCAAAGACCACTGCTGCCAACTCAAGATCATGAGTAGGATAGTTCTTCTCATGAGTCTTAAGCTATCTTGAAGCATAAACAATCACCTTACCACGCTGAATCAAAACACAACCCAAACCAATCCTAGAAGTATCACAATACACAACAAAATCATCTAAGCCCTCGGGTAGAGCTAACACTGGAGATGTGGTCAATCTAGTCTTCAATTCCTGAAAGTTCTTCTCACACAAGTTGGACCACTGAAACTTTACCTTCTTCTGAATCAATTGAGTCAGAGGGGCAGCAATGGAAGAAAACCCTTCCACATACCTCCTGTAGTAACCAGCCAAACCCAAAAAGCTCCTAATATCAGACGGGGAAGTAGGTCTAGACCAGTTCTTTACCGCCTCAATCTTTTGAGAATCCAACCAAATACCATCTTTAGTCATAATATGACCCAGAAAAGCAACAGACTGTATCCAAAACTCACACTTGATAAACTTAGCAAACAACTGTCTATCCTTGAGAGTTTGCAACACAACCCTCAAGTGGTCTGCATGCTCCTCCTCACTCCGAGAGTAGATGAGTATATCATCAATGAGAACAATCACAAACATATCCAAATACTATTTGAACACATGGTTCATCAAATCTATAAAGGCTGTAGGAGCATTTGTTAGACCAAAAGACATAACAACAAACTTATAATGACCATACCGAGTCCTGAAGGATGTCTTTAGAATATCACACTCTCTAATATGAAGCTGATGATAACCGGATCTAAGGTCGATTTTGGAGAAGAAGTTAGCACCCTGAAGCTGATCGAACAAGTCATCAATTCTAGGAATGGAATACTTATTCTTGATTGTGACCTTGTTCAACTGACTGTAATCAATACACATTCTAAGGGAATCATCTTTCTTTTGAACAAACAAAAATGGGGCACCCCATAGAGAAATGCTAGGCCTGATGAAACCTTTATCAAGAAGATCCTTCAATTGATCTTTCAATTCTTTAATCTCCACGGGAGCCATTCTATAGGCAGAAATAGAGATAGGATTCGTATCTGGGAGAAGATCTATCCCAAAGTCTATCTCCCGCTCGGGAGGGACTCCGGACAAATCATCAGGAAACACTTTTGGAAATTCATTCACAATAGGATTAGACTGAATAAGTAGGGTTTCAGACTCTGTGTCCATAACCTGCACTATGTGATAAACATACCTCTTTAAAATCATCTTCCTAGCCTTAAGATAAGATATGAAGCGACCTTTCGAGGAAGTAGGACTACCTTGCCATTCTAAAATGGGTTCATTAGGAAACTTGAAACTGACAACCCGAGTACGACAATCAACAGAAGCACAACATGCATACAACCAATCCATACCAAGAATGACATCAAAATCAGTCATCTCTAACTCTACTAGATCCGCTGAAGTGACTCTATGAAGGACTGAGATAGGGCAATTTTGGTAGATTCTTTTGGCTAAGACTGACTCACCAACAGGAGTAGAAACACAAAAGGGTTCTAAAAGAAATTCAGGACATACTTCAAATTTGCATGCTATATAAGTGGTCACAAAATATAAGGAAACACTGGGATCCAACAAAGCATATACATCAAAAGAGAAGACTTTCAACATACCAGTGACCACATCTGGGGAACTCTCCTGATCCTGACGGGAGGACATAGAATAGAGATGGTTCTGGCGCTGACCACCAGAACTAGAAGCTGCGCCCTGTTGGGCTGGTCGACCTCCTAATTGAACTTCAGACTATACTTTTGAACCGACATAAAACCCTGTCTCAAGTTCACAAATTCCTCCACCTTCACTTGCCTCAACTCGCGGGGGGAAGAACCTATCAAGTAAGGACCTTTCAAAACACTCCCAAGTCATGGGGATCGCGTCTCTCACCCTAGTTTACTTCCATTGTGTGAACCAAATATGATCTACATACTTGAGTTGATAGGATGCAAGCTCAACACAATCAACCTCAACCAATTTCATAACTCCTAAGATCTTCTTCACTTCATCAATAAAGTTGAGCAAGTCCTCACTCACTTTTGAACCCCAAAATTCAGGTGGGTTCATTCGGACGAACTCCCAAACTCGAGCCGCTACCCCACCTTGAGGATGAATAGGGGCAGGAGCCTGCTGATTGGCCTGAGTGGCCAAAGTCTGGGCAAGAAAATGGATGGCATTTCTGAATTCCTCATTCGTGACATCGGGGACCAAAATGGGAGGAACAACATTCCGAGCGGCTCAGGGAGGCATAGCACATTATGGAGGCATAATCTGAAATGTACAAGATGAGGATTAGAGGAACATAAGAGTTAAGCTCTATCGCATGACATGATCATAAAAGAAGTGAAGTTTTCTAAAATATCTCATAGCTTCTATCTCATATGTGTGGCGCGCTTCACACACATGAAAAAGACTCTACTCGATACGGCTTTTAGACATCCTAGGACTCTTGAACCTAAGGCTCTGATACCAAGTTTGTCACGCCCCAAGGTTACCCCTAGATGTAACACGGGACTTAAGACCACAAGGATCCCAAGCTAACCCTTGATCATAGAATTCTCAAGCATAACAAAAGATAAGTAGAAGTATAATAGATAAAGTCAGAATAGCATATATGTAGAATCAAGTCAAATAGGAATACAAGATTTGTAAAAGGACTCAAATACTGTCTATGTCTGAAAAGCCTCTACTCATGACATAAGGAGTTGCTAGGACAAGACCCTAGCTAACTCGAAGTATAGAAATGAAAATCTAACATAAGCTAAAAACATAACTAGTCCTCGACCTAAGAAGACTCACCAACAACTGTCTGGGAGTGTCCAGGAAACTCTAGTCACGAATCTGAGGAGGTACACCTAAATCTGCATCATCAAAGGATGCAGTGCAAGATATGCATCAGTACTATAGGATGTATCGAGTATGTGAGTGATGCATGAACATGATAAACAGTTTAAAACATATTGAGAATGCTTTAGCAATTGAAATCATACTTTAAAAGTAAAACTGGATGCAAATGACTCTATGAAACACCATAAGCTGAAAACATGTTCGTAAACAAGAGTCTGAAATCTGAATAAGAGTCAAGTACATTTTTAAATCATAAGCTGTTTCTGTGGGAGGTTCTCTAACCGACATACACTATGTGAGCTACATTGAATTCGATGTATATGCCCCATCAAGAGGACCCAATATACCTTGCCTAGGTATAATGGCATGACCGTGGCATGATCACTAAAAACTGATGCCCAACAGAGGGGACTTGCTACTTATGGGGGCACGTAGTTCTAGGACTAAGGGTAGTCTCACCCGGTCTAACTCGGTGCTAAATACTACTCTCAAAACATATACATATAGCTCATATAATACTGGGGCATATCTGATACCAAAACTGATCATAATTGATGACATATCTAATGTCAAAACTGTTCATAACTGGTGACATATCTGATGTCAAAACTGTTTATAACTGGTGACATATCTGATGTGATGCAATTCAAAATCATACATCTAAAGAATGTGCGTAGCTATAACTCAAATCATGCCTTTCCTTTCTAAATTCATACTTGAATAGGTGGGCATGCAATTTCATAAAATACATAAGGACATGTTATCTAAACATGTAAACTTTGACTTAGAATCATGTAATTCAATAGAATCATGCTAGAATTCAACTTTAATACATGGGCTTTTGAAACCAATTAAGGAATCTTAATAAAATCATAGATTAACTATAAGAAACCATGAATTGATGCATAGAAACTGATTCCATAAGTTTTCCCCAATTTTAATCAAAACCCTAATTTCACAAGTTCATAATTCAAAATAAGAATTGGGTGTTTTGGGCACAAGGGTGAAAGGAACCCATTGTTGAATACCCACATACCTTGATTGGAGCTAACCCACTTGAATTGGTAAGACTTAGGAGATTTGAACTTGAAGCTTGAGACCTTGATCTTGGAAGACTTCTTTTCCTTTTTGGGAGGTGAATGAAGGATTTAGAAGAGACTTTGGATAATAAGGGTGAAAACCCTTCTTGAAATAGTCAAAATGACCTCACTTAGGAGTTAAAAGGGTATGTAATGACTAAAATACCCCTGGGATTTAATTTAGAATAATATGGAAAATGGGTCAGTTTAGGTTCTACGGATTGGTTCCATGGGTCGTCATTTGAACCATGGCTCGTGGTTCCAACTCGGGGAACCTGGTCGACTAGACAGTCTGCAGAAGCATTTCTATGGGTCAACAGGATGGACCCGTTGAACAAACGATGGGTCATTATTTAGAGTCATCGCTGCTGGGACTTAGCTGGTCTCTATGTCAAACCACGACTCAAAATGATGGGTCGTCGTTCAGACGACGAGTAGTCAATCTAAGTTGTGGAACCTGGGGGACTTACTATCCCTCTAATCTATGTTCCACGATTAGACAGGACGGACCCATGGTTTGAACCACGATTTGTAGAACTCACTCGTGGTTCCAGACCAGAGGTTGAACCAAACAGACAAGAATCACAATTCCATTCCATGACCCATGGTTCGAACCATGGTTCGTGGTTTAGACCCGTCATTCCTGAAACATGGAATTTTCTGAGATTTTAAGTTAGATAGCTGGTTTGATTTCTGGGGTGTTACATGAGGTGAAACTTAGCATAACCTTTCACCGTCAGACGGATGTCCAGGCAGAGCGTACTATTCAAACTTTAGAGGGAATATTAAGAGCTTGTGTGATTGATTTTAACAGTAATTGGGATGATCACTTACCTCTTATCGAGTTTGCCTACAACAACAACTTTCACTCTAGCATACATATGGCTCCTTATGAGGCACTTTATGGCCGGAGATATAGATCTCCCATTAGTTGGTTTGAGGTAGGTGAGGAAGCTTTGATTGGCCCTGATTCGGTTCATCAGACTATAGAGAAAGTTCAGTTTATTAGGGAAAGGTTGAAGACCGCTCAGAGTCGACAGAAATCTTATGCAGATGTAAGGAGAAGGGAATTGGAATTTGAAGTTGATGATTGGTTTTTTTTAAAGTGTCACCCATGAAGGGTGTGATGAGGTTTGGCAAGAAAGGAAAGCTTAGTCCCTATTTTGTAGGTCCCTATCGGATTCTGAGGAGAGTTGGTAGCGTTGCTTATAAGTTGGATTTGCCAACAGAGTTAGAAGCGGTTCAACCAGCTTTCCATGTTTTCTTGTTGAAGAAGTGTGTTGGTGATCCGACCTTGATTGTTCCTTTGGAGGACGTATGTGTGAAGGATAGTCTCACTTATGAGGAAGTTCTAGTAGAGATTCTTGATCGTCAGATTTGGAGGTTAAGGAACAAAGAAGTCGCCTCGGTGAAAGTCCTTTGGAGGAATCAGCTTGTGGAGGGTGCTACTTGGGAAGCAGAAGAGGCCATGAAGGCCAAATATCCCCATCTCTTTCCTTCCAACTCAGTTTCAGCTTGAGGTAATAGTTTCCTCCTTTGTATGTTCCTCCGATTCTATTCCACCATTTTCCCTCATGATCCTAGCATGTATTCATGTTTTCGACGTTGATTCTGTCATGTTTAAAGTTAAAAAGTTTAGTTTTCATGATTATACCTTGATTTCCATGTTTTGTGGTTGGTTGGGCTGTTTTCTCTTTAGTTTTTCCAGATTTAGTCTTTATTTGAGGAAAAATGATCCGAAGGGGGAGATATTGTAACTTCTCGGAAACCTATTCAACTTTCAAAATCAAAACCTCCAAAAATTTCAAGTTTCCAGGGATGACGGGTCCAAACCACGAACTGTGGTTTAAACCGTGGGTCATGGAATGGATACGTGGTTTAAGTCTGCCAGGCTCAGACTCTGCTTTGAGAACCACGAGTTGGTTCTACAGATCATAGTTCATTCTACGGCCCATACTGTCAACTCTTGGTACCATACCTGAGGGCTGACTGATTCCCAGGAACCACGAGTCAAGTCTACGGCTCGTAGTTTGAACTATGGACAATCCTGTTGACTTGTGGAACCTGATCATAGACATGCCAAGTTCGTCAGGAACGACGAGTCAGGTTGATAACTCGTGATTCATTCTACGAGTCCAGCCTGTTGACCCGTAGTTTGCCTTCTGTAGCTTGATCAATTGGTCAGGAACCATGAGTCGTTGTTCAAACGATGACCCTTGGAACCAACCCGTGATTTCTAAAGCCGACCATTTTTCCAGCTTTTCTCCTAATTATGTTTGAGGGGTATTTTAGTCATTTCCTACACTTTTAACTCCTAAATGATGTCGTTTTGACTATTTCTAGAAGGTTATTCACCCTCATTAGCCTAAGTCCCTCCTCAAATCTTCATTAAACTCCCAAAAGGGAAAATGTCTCTCTCAAACTCAAGGTCTCAAGCTCCAAGTTCAAGTCTCCCAAATCTTTTCAATTTCAAGTGAGTTAGCTTCAATCAAGGTATGTGGGTATTCAACAATGGGTCCCTTTCATCCTTGTGCCCAAAACTCCTAATTCAATTTTCGATTTCAGGAATCTTCAAATTAGGGTTCTTAACCAATTCTTATGGGTTTTACTATAAAGTATCTTCTCATGATTTGATTATGAAATTCTATTAAATTGCATGGATTTGCATGAGTTTTTACATATGAACTCTTATTTCATGGATTGAAGACTAATCATGGAAAATTCTACATGCATTAGATGATTTAAGCAAATTGAGTATTTGATACCATGATTTTCATGGGTTTTCAAGTAAGTGCATGCCTAGTTCCTATGTTCTCTGAAAATGTATGTATTATGAAATTGAACTAGAGTCATGCAAATTTTACAAGTTATGAAGTATTATGCAAGACAAGACACCCGATGTACCATAAATGCTCATGAATCATTTTCTAAGCTAAAATTCACGAGTAGTATGAAGATTCAGGGTATAAACATATTACGAACAAGTTTGGCATCTAGATATGTCACATGTATATGAGCTTCATGTTATATGTTTGCGGGAGTAGTATTTATCACCGAGCGATGAGGGTTCAGATAACCCAAGTACAAAACTACGTTGCCACCAAAAGTTGCCCTCCGTGGCTTATGACAGGATCCTTATGACATGGTTCTAACTTTGGCCGGTTAAGACAACTTTATTCAGTGTGGGTGCATGAAACTGGACTCCATGTAGCTCAGCATGGTTTATGTCGGTTAAGAGAAACTCTCACATGATTATTTTCAAGTTATGAAGTTACATGATTCTATACTTGAACTTAAACTTTATTTCATGTTTTACACCTTATGTCTTGATATTTACCTATGTCTCTTTCTTTATGCAACGAGATCATTTTTAAGCATGTTTTAAACTATTTTTTATCATGTTCATACATCGCTCACACACTCAGTACATCCTATAGTACTGGCGCATATCTTATGTTGCATCCTTTTGATGATGAAGATTAAGGTGATTCCCATCAGGCTCGTGGCTAGTCAGAGCGGTTATCCAGTCAGCATTGGTGAGTACTCATAGTTCGAGGACATGTTTTCATTCAAGTTGTATTGTTTGTCTTTCTTTCAAATTGTCGAGTTAGTTGGGGTTTTGTCCCATCAACTCCATATGCTAGATTAGAGGCTTTTCAGACATAGACAGTGTTCGAGTCCTTTCTCTATATTGTATTTTCCCATTCAACTTGCTATCTATGCTTATATTTCTGGATTTCCTTATTATGTTTCTGCTCCTTTAATTGTTTTGCCTGAGCTATGCTATGACCAAGGGTTAGCTTGGGGCACTCATGGTCCCATGTCCCGTGTTACTCCCATGGGGTAGGTTCGTGGCATGACAGACAGGCCCAAAATCTATGGTTTCGCGTTCTTTCAGCCGGAATCCTTTCTCCCTATGGCTGCAAAGCTTTGGAGCAGCCTAGGAGGGTTTTTGGAGAAACCTTTGTCTATTTTTGACTAAAGAAGGGAGAATGGGATTATAAAACCCGTTTATGGACTTTCTGGTTCCGTCATTCTGCTATAGCGGACTGCCAGCCGCTATGGCTATACCGCTATAGCTGTACCGCTATAGCGACCTAAATCTCGCTACTTCGGACTCAATTTTTTCAGCATAGACAGTCTTCAGTAAAATAGTCATAATGTTTTACTCGTGAAGCGAATTCAAAAACGGTCAGTGGAGTTGGAAAGAAGACTCAAAGATCTTTAAATTAGTGGGTCTTGGGACCCCTAACTACTTATATTCTAGTAGGAATGCACGTTTGAAGTTGACCCTAGTTTGAACTTAGCCTGAAACTAAATCGGTAAGGAAGCTTTCAACTTAACTTTGTGCTAGGAGTATTGTAAGACCTTAGTACATACCAAATGTACTCCTATACGAAAGAATTAATCCTAACTCTTATTATGAATTGAGAGGCACCTGCCTTGATCGTAGGTATTTTCAGTAACGATGGAACAAGTCGTTACAACAACAAGGGAGAAATGGGAATGGGAATTCAATTCACAAGTCTTGCACATGATTAACACATAGGTAGTCTTGGTTAGAGGTATGCCTAACCATCTTTCGACAAATCAATCATATATCTCATGTATTCTCTGAAATAACCACGAGTGAGCAATAACCAACAAATTCAACTTGGGGAGTTGGTTATCTCTAGCTCCAACTCTTAGATGGGGGTTTTCGGCGAATTGAGCTATTCCTAGCCTCAATCTAGAGAGGAATCCCAAATCTCCACTATTGAACCTTCCCGAATTAAGGAACTCCTCTCTCAAGGAAGAACCCAATTACAATGCAAAGTCAATGTTTGCAACCATTAATTATAAATTCAAGCATGGAGGATTCAATAGACCCAAATAATTAAGCAAGAGCAAATACAAAACATGAATGCATTACCCAAACAAGTGTTATCTCTAATACAAAATGCAAATCTCAATTCAATAATTACACCTATAAATTAGCAATTAAGAACAAGAGTTGAACAATGGAAACTAAAGATTTTACAATAAAGAGCATCCAAATCTTCACTTCTATGGTATTGTTTGATGAGCTTGCTCTCCAAGCTTGTCAAGAGTTGTGAAATTTTGCAAAGATAGCTTCCAAAATGGCTGAGAGGCCTTTTATGTGGATTGGCGTTTCCAAAAATGGACATTTCCAATTCTACCCCATAGCTGACATTTCCTTCTTCGCCTACGTGGAAGGATCATCACATATGCGAAGTATCTTTGTTTGGTTGACCTTCACGTACGCGATCAGTATAGTGCGTTCGTGGAGCTTTGCCTCGAGTGAACATCACGTGCACAGAGGGGCATCGCGTTCACGTAGGCATACACAACTGCCAGTCACTTTCTTCTCCGAATAGCTCCATTTTGACTTGTTTTCCTCTAAAGTCTTCCCGAAAACTTCTAAAACACAGAAACTTTCAAAATAGAAGTAATTTGTGTAAATTGCACTATTTTCCCACTTGATATTAGCAAAAGCATAAGATTTAAAGCTAGATAAGTAGGTAGAATACCAACTTATCAAACCCCCAAACTTGAACTATTGCTTGTGCTCAATCAACTAAAAATTCTAACTCAAGAGGCACACAACACAAGTGCAATGACAATACCATGAGCCAAGTAAAACCCATTTCAAACACCAAGCATTACTTCGGTTGGTACTAATGATTATTCAATCACATGATAACTTAATCTAAACATGCCCCTCTATTCAAAACACAATTTATGGATGCAATAGAACTATAAGAACAACCAAGTGATAAAAACCAATCCTCAAAATGTGACTCAAACCACTAGCTTACGAAACATGCTTATTTGACGCATTTTTAGAGTTTATCAATGTCACCAACTATCCTAATTTTCATGCCCTGATAAGAATGAAAGTCCCAAAAACACATTATGTACAAAGACAATCACAAAGGACAAATACAAAAAACACTCACACTCACAAGGAGTTTCAAGTACCAACAAGTATCAACCATAGGCTTGCCCTTATTTTCATTCGCCACTAGCTCAAGAAAAATCTGTCGGGATCTCAAAGGGATTTTCTAAGCTTGTAATATAGGTTCAGGGATGGGTAGGATATGCATTTGGATTCAAGTGACTACATCCTCATCGAATTCTATACAACTTTTTCAATTCGAAACCAAAGCCATTTCTTTCATTTTCATTCAACATGAGGCACCATTTCACTTCTTTTTATTTGAAGCCCCAATTTTTTTTATCATTTTCTTCACCTTGGAGGATTTTCTTTCTTTCCTTTTCTCTTTGATTTTCTTTTCAAAATCTTCCTTCTTTTTGGCATTTATTTTTATGCAACAAACCAAGATAAGCTCAATTAGCACTCCTCTAAGGTACCTTTTATTAAACCCCAAACTTAGGCTTTTAGCCTCGATTTAACGCTTGTGGAGTTCAAGGAGGAATGGGTTCAAGAGATGGATTCCTTTTCAAAATGGTTCAAGGCTTGTACCGAGGTTGCCAAAGAAGAGGTATTAGGCTCAAGATGGGTGACAAATGATTCAATTTAAGTGCAATGGTGGCTTTTAAGGCTAAGTAGGCTTCAATAATCACAAAGAAGGCCTAAGATCATTTCTCCAACCAAGAGTAATCAAGACTAGCATTAAAGACTAACCGGGAAAGTTCTAGCTGACACAAACAAGTACAATAATTATTCACTAAATCTCACTACACATGGCATGGGAATTATTCAAGATAAGTCAATTTCACTTCCTAAATAAGAACAAAAAGGAGCCACATTCTATGTTATCACCGCTAATGAGTTAAGAGTCACAAAAAGATCAAAGGGGTTGTCACAAACATCATTCTTTGCCATGCACTTTTCACAATTTTTTTGGAGGGGTATGCCTATTTCACTTAGCATGCAAGACTAACTTCATTAGTACCAAACAAGTCAATCGCAACAAAAACCTCAAAAGATAATGATTTTCCCTTAAGAATGACGTCACTCAGTCTATCATTGGGCCCATTCATCTATCTAAATCAACATGGCTATTCAAGGTTTATCAACTCAACCATCCCAAAACACAGGCACGTGCAATTCGCACATGTCAAAGTGCAGGTTGCATGTGAAACACACAGGCCAGACAGTGGGCATGTGCAAAGCTCATGCTTTTCGCACGTCGACATTTGCAATACAATGTTCCTAGCTCAGACAAGTTCTATCTAGCCTAATGGGTACTCAGACTTCCCCTGGCTCCAAAACATCCAACACCTACTATAAAAAGAAAACAAAGAATCTACAATTAAACTAACAACCTAAATCATCGATTCCAAAACCCGACAAGGGAATAAAATCACAAAACACACTCGACAAAGGCACAATAATATCCAAACAAATAAAACAATCCCGACAAGGGCACAATAATATCCAAAATTACAAAACAAGCCCGGTGAGGACACAATAATATCCAACAATAAAGCAAGCTAAACTAGATAGAGTGCGGTCTAACATGCCACCCCAACTAAAATAAGGCAGTACCCTCACCACATCAACATAAGAGAAAAGTTTAAGGGGGCTCCATGAAGTGGCTCTATCTGAACTAGAGGAGGAGGGAAACTGAAGTCTCTCCTCATCCTTATCATCCTTCGATGTACCTGACCCATCAAATTATTTCAATCTTCCATCATCTTGTTCAATAACTTGCTTTTCTTCTTTTCATGCTCACTAAACTTCCTTTGTCTCTTTTCAACCTTTTCTTGCCTACAACTCATGTGCTCCAGTCGGGTATTTATCGCATTCAATCTTTCATTGATCAATTTCTGCTCAGTGTCCACTTTGGCTATGGACAGGAGAGACTCATAGCCTGCTGGTATGTCAACTCCAGCTGAGCTAGTAGGAAGTCTAGCTAACAGCTGCTGAACATGTACATCCACTCCCTGAATCTGGATTGAGAGATGGTGCATAATGTAGGGCCCAAACTATAGTGGTCCCATTGGGTGAGATGATCTATATGCAACTATGGAAGGGACAATGGTCTCGGTCGAAGACTCTGGGAACTTCCCAAAGGATGGAGAAGCTACATTAATCTTTCTTTTCTTAAGCTTTGCTTCTGGGGCCCTCTTCAACAATGGATGTATCAAGGTAGCTGGTTTCTTCTCAACATCAATTGGGTGTTTCAACACACCAACATCATAGCACAATTGGGTCACCAATGAGGGTAATAAAGGATTTTTGACCTTTCCATAGCTAGCTCTTCCATCTGAGCCATAATATGGAGCTCAACATTCACATCTAGCCCATCAATGAGTGATGTAATCATCTATGCTCGATCAGGAGTCACATCAGTGTCATTATAGGATGGTATAATCCTTGCACAAATAATCAAAATACACGACTTAGCTTTTACAGTGAAATCATGCGAGTCAACCCCTTTTTGCAAAGTCAACCAAGTCAGAGTCACTCCATCGTGCAACTTGTCAACCAACCACTGGTGACCTTATGCTTTTGATTTTTGCTACATATACCTTATTATCTGCATATGGGAGGTTGTACAGTGTATTGATGATTTCATTGTTGAAACTCACTTGAACACCCCAAACGGTAGTAACCAAAGAACCCTTGAAGTCGGTGGTCGAAGCATTAACATAGAATTCTATGACTACTGTGTGATTTGCCCTGATATGTTGGGAGCAAAGGTACTCCACCTACGCTCCACCAATCTCCTAATAGAAAGCCGACATTTTACTCTCAACTTTGTCCATGTTGATTCTTTTCTCCCTAACAAAGGGCTTGGATAAGAGTTCATTATACCGACACTCACATGATGCCGCTAGGAATCTGTCCTAATCATAATTCTCCTCCATTTCCACCTCCAGAACATTTTTAACTTCATTGTCACTACCATTGGAGTCCATTTTGAGGATCAAAGTACGTACAAAACAAACCAACATGTTAAAAGTTTTAGGGGACACTTAAAACAATGTATTATGAAGTACTTAGGCCAAAGAAATGGTTGAAAAAGAATCTGAGGCAGTCTGTGTGAAGCTACTATCTTCGTCATTGCCAAGTATCCTTCTTCGCATATGCGACCAGATGGATGCATTCGCGAAGGAACTTTTATTTTTCAAAAATTATCCTCCTTCGCATACGCGATCAGGCAACCGCGAATGCAAAGATCAACATGTTTGCCCAGTTCATCAGCCCTTTAAGGCATTTTCTCAAACACATGGGAGGCAAGCTGTTCTTGCTTGATTTGCCAAGATATTTGAACCAATTTTAAGCAACAAATTTTAGTCCCACAATTTAGGGCATACTCTCAACAAACTTCACCAATCAATTTAGAAATTAGGCACAAATAGAAATTGATTTAAAGCAAGAGGAGTTTCAACCAAAAATGCCATTGTGCCATTCTTATAACATCAAGATGAGGAAGAAAGGGAACCATTTCAAGATACAAGGATAGTGGAGTTCATACCTAATGGATTGCAATTTGTGAATCAATAATGGAAGGATTGATGGATTTTATTTGTGTGCTTAAGGAAGAGGAGAACCTTTGTTACGAGAAGAATTTTTTTTTAGGCCCTTCTGATTTTTGAACATTTTAAGTACCTGGAAACTGATGTTGCTTCCACATTCACGGGTGGTCTAGCGCATACTCGATGGCCTAATTTACGATTGTCCTTCACGTACACAACCGATCCACCGTGTTCGCAAAGAAGGCTTGCTGGACCAGATTTTCATATTTTCTCCAGCTTACAATTTATGACGTGCGAAGTCGGGTGCGATGGGCACTTTGGGAGGTGAAAAATGCACCTCTTTTGCACATGCCAATGTTTTTACAAGTTCATTGGTTTCTTGTGCGATGGCATGTGCGACTGGCACTCTTCCAGGTGTGAAAAACACGCCTTTCAGAGGTATTTTTGGTGCTTCTCAACACTTGAGTCCTCTTCTCATTCCTTTGGGCACCTAAAAACAAATCAAAAAGAAACAAAAAGTGAAGTAAAGCATAAAAACGATGGGTTGCTTCCCATCAAGCGCACAATTTAACATCGCGACGCTATGCAAGATATGTCACCATTTGGATCTCTTTTTGGATGATTTAAACCTTCGACCCAAATTTGAATCAAACTTCCGATGACAATCACGAGGTGAGGTGTGAACATGAGAAGGCCATTTTCTTGATTTTGCATTTTTCACTTTTTGCCTTCAAGTGAGGAAGGTCACTTTGCCTTCTTTCTGCGACGAATTTAAACCCGAATAAACCTCGATCCATCCTCTTTCCAAGGTCTTCCAAAATCTTGATTACTTTGACTTTCATCCATTCAATCAAACTCAAGGTCGACAAGTTTTTGGATTAAGATTTGGGCATCTCCACCTTTCAAACTTGTCTCATTCATAGAAACCTCATTTTCAAATGAACTAGAGTCTTTCAAAATGAAAGGTTGGACCTTTCCTTGCATCTTTAGTATCATTCGCTTGATCTCGGCATCATGATTTTTGTATAAGGTAGTTGGTTGCCACAACACCTTCAATTTATGAGCATCCCTTGTGTTCTCCTCTTCAATAGGGAACAACTCAAAACTACTACCCATGATCGTGCATGTTTCAACACGAGCATTCACATTGGCGTTCAAATTTCGGATAACAATTTCAAGAATCCTTTCTTTTTGACTTCTCTTGGCATGCCTTTTCAACAATACCTCACATTGATCACATTCTTTTATGTTATTCCTCATAGGACTCAAGTTGGTGAGCTTGATTAATCACCCATTCTAGGCTCACAACCTCACCTAATACAAATTTTTCTTGTTGGGGTTCAAGTACTACCCGTATAAACTCACTCTCGGACGATTCCACATTTTGCAAATCTTCATCATCGTCCCCAAAGTGAATTTGATTGAGCTCAATGTTTGAGACATGTTCATTTTCTCGGCTTCGAGGATTTTCTTCATCAGTTTCACCAAGACGAGTAGACAAAGCTGCCATGGATTGCGTGGCACGATTTCTCTGCTCTTCTTCCTTAGCTCTTGCGTCAACAAAGCCTTGCTTTATGTATTGAACACCCTCCTCTAAGCTATCTTGCGTGGCCAAGAGAGTGTGGAGCTTGCCACATATGCTTTCTTAGCTTGCTAAGTCATGGTTCCTATTTAAATCACAAGCACCACTAGCAACATTGTTAGCACAAGAGGGGAGAGGAATATGGTCATTATTAGGGCATTCGCTCCAATGTCCATCACAACCACCACACAAATAGTAATTGCGCTCATCATAGGAGCGAGAAGGTGAATACTTCCCTCTCCTAGGGCCAATTTTAAAATTCCACCAAATGTGGGGCCCTTCATAATAACAACAAGGATTCTTATAAGGCGGGGTCAAACAACAAAAGTTTCTATCATTTCGAGATGCCATGGAATCAATTCAACAAAATAAAACTAAACAAAATAAAAACAACTATTCACAAAATTTGAACTACAGTAAGTAATCTCAAATTCTAAATTAACTCAATACGCCAAATTATTCCCCAGCAACAACTCTATTTTTGATGACACTCAAATATACTGTTCGAAGATGGAGGTATCGACAATTGTTAAGTAAAACACATTTATATTCCCGACAGGAGTCGGGTTTGATCCCACAGAGAACAATGTAATCACGATTGAGATAATAAAGAATAAAAACAACTTATTAAATTTCAATGAGCAAAAAGGGAAAAAGATAAAAATAGGGGGGGTTTTAAACTAAAACTAAAAGTTAAAAGAGAATCAAATAAAAGATAGATATGATCAATGGCTTTCACCTTTCTTTCACCAAGCAAGGACAACAAGGGATAAATGGGAATGGGAAATCAATTCACAAGACTTGTACCTGATTAACACATAGGTATTCTTGGTTAAAGGTATGCCAAACCATCTCTCGACAAATCAAGCATATATCTCGTGTATTCTCTCGAATCACCATGAGTGAGCAATAACTAACCAATTCAACTTGGGTGAGTTGGCTATCTCTAGCTCCAACTCTTAGATGAGGGTTTCTGGCAAAATGAGCTATTCCTAGCCTCAATCTAGAGTGGAATCCAAAATCCCCACTATTGAACCTTCTCGAATTAAGGAACTCCTCTCTCAAGCAAGAACCCAATTAGAATGCTAAGTCAATGTTCGCAACCATTAATTATAAATTCAAGCATGGAGGATTCAATAGACCCACATAATTAAGCAAGAGTAAATACAAAACATGAATTCAATACCCAAACAAATATTATCTCCAATACAAAACCCTATTCTCAATTCAACAATTACACCTATAAATTAGCAATTAAGGACAAGAGTTGAAGAATGGAAACTAAAGATTTTACAATAAAGAGCATCCAAGTCTGTCACGACCCAATTTCTCGGTCATGATGGCACCTACAACCCCCGGTAGGTGAACCAACCCCCGAAGCCCAGAACAGTTAGTAATGGGCTACTATCTAGCAAATAAGGGAACAAGACGAATAAAATAGATAACAAGGATATAAATATATATACATATGCGGAAACTAAACCAACCCCCAAGACCTGGTATCATAGTACAGAGCCCAACTACATACATGGAGTGCAAATAAACCAAAAGAATATATACAGATGTCTCTGAATGGTAATAGAGTACAGGAAGCAAAAGATAAACTAAAGCCAAGCTCCGATCGCCAAGAGCTCACCCTCAGCCTGAAGTAGTCTCCAACAGATCTCCAAGCACGAATCACAACGGTCTAACGGCGATGGCCCACGCTAGGATCTGCACCCAAAGATGCAGGGGGTAGGGGTGAAGCACAAATGCGAAGGCATAGGTACCCAGTAGGTATCATAGGCCGACTGGGGCACATTATAGATAAAAGCGCTAAGTAATAGACAGATAGAGCAATAGCTCACAGAAATCAATGAAAGTTACACAGGAACTGTAGGCCCAGAGAAATCAATACAGAACCAATATGAGGCTACGTAATACAGAATTATACACACCCAAAGGCACAGGTGAAAGTAAGAACCAACGCACCTGGGTCCTTTGCAATAACAGTGTTATATAAAATAAGTTTAC